>VMDR010022483.1:0-16195 GCA_007922815.1 Macrotus californicus | reverse complement strand
GTAATTCAATTATTATATATCCACCAATTAGAACACAATGCAAGTCATGCAAGTTTTAAATTATGTTTATTTCTGCAGTTGAGATTGCTAATTGCCTACCTAACACATCATTTTTAAAGATTTCATTTATTTTTTTATTTTTAGAGAGAGGGGAAGAGAAGGAGAAAGGGAGAGAAACATCGATGTGCAAGAGAAACATCAATCCACTGCCTCTCATGCAACCCCAATGGGGGACTGGCCTGCAACCCAAGCATGTGCCCTAATGGGGAATCGAACCTGCAACCTCTTGATTCACAGGCTCATGCCCAATTACATTTAGAAATTATAGAGAATGGTATAAAAAATGTTCAAGTTTATTTTCAAAAATACAAAATTTTATTTTTTAGTTATATTTTATTGATTATGCTATTACAGTTGTCCTGAGTTTCCCTCATTGCCCCCCTCCACCCAGCAACCCCTACTCCTTCAGGCAATCCCCGTACAATTGTTCATGTCCATGGGTCATGTGTATAAGTTCTCTGGCTACTCCATTTCCTGTACTGTGCTTTACATCCCCATGGCTGTATTTAAAGCATGATCTGGACTGTGATAAAAACTGAAATAAGCTTACAATTATACTATATTATGATATGGGAAAAAGTATAGAAAGTAGCACTTGATTTTTTTAAGTGGTGTTTTCTGTGCAGTGAAATTATAGATAATCATTTTCTTATTATTTTTCTGCATTTTCTTAAATGTCTACAACGAGTTTGTATTGTGTCTACAATTAGAAAATAAAAGCAGTTAAAAATTGTGTTCCCTCTTAACATCAGTTTTGACGTTTTGGCATTGTCTCTCCATCTTTTCCCTCCAGCCTTAGTCATTCCTGTTACAGAACTCTTCTTCCCCAATATGATGGTATCTGGAGGTGGGACCCATGGAAAGCAATCAGGTTTAGGTAAGGTCATGAGCATAGGACCCTCATGATGGGACTCGTGTCCTTAAAGAAGGGACACCAGAGAGGCTTGACCAGTGCAGCTCAGTTGGTTGGGCATTGTTCCACAAAGTGAAGGGTCACAGGTTCATTTCCTGGTCAGTACACAGGCCTGGGTTGTGTGTTTGGTCCCCAGTCGAGGTGCATGCAAGAATCAACCAATCCATGTTTCTCTCTCACATCGATCTTTCTCTACCTCTCTTTATCCCTCCCTTCCCCTCTCTCTAAAAATAAATATGTAAAATCTTTAAAAAGAAGAAGAAAAATGAGGAGGAGGAAGAGAAGGAGGAGAAGAAGGGACACTGGGGGTCATACTTGCTCTCTCTTCTCTACCATGTAAGGACACAGCAAGAAGGTGGCCATCCACAAGCCAGGAAGAGAGCTTTTGCCAGAAAGCAACCATGCTGGCCCCCTGATCTCAGACTTCAGCTTCCCAAACAGTGAGAAAATTAATTTCTGGTATTTTGTTATGGCAGCCTGAACAGACTAATGCACATCACAACCCAATCTGGAGTAGAACACTCTTAGATTTCCTCAGGGAGAAAAGGGTGAGTCCTTCATCCTGTAACCCTCATTTTAAACAGCCTCCAAGTCCTCGGTTTGGTGTTTCTTCTTGGGCTATTCAGCTCAAATCTTTTACTTTCTCCTCCTTCTAGCCCTCTCCCTGACCCTCTAATCCTCATAGTCCCTAATCATAAGGCTGCTGAACAGCTCGTTACCACCAGTGCATTCACTCTTCCCACTTCTTTAAGGAGCAAGCTGAATATGAACAAACCTGAGCTTCAGGAAGATGACTCCACTAGGGTAGTCAAGCTCCACATGGGATCTCTCCTGGTCCTGCCTGCAAAGGACAGCAACCAGCTGAAATCTCACCCACTAGGAGCACAGTTAAACTTGCTCTCCTCTGAAAGTTTCTTATCAACGAGATTCCACAGTTTCTGAGCTGAATGGACATTTCTCATATTCTCTGCATAATCATCCAGGTGGAAAAAGCATTTGAAAGGCAGGTGAATCTAATTCTAGAGATACTGGCTGAAAACCTAGAGAAAGAGAATAGAATGGTATTTCCATTTCCATCTTAGAATTTTTGTTATGTGCATTGGGTGAGGGAATTTTTGAATCTGTGTTTAAGACACACTAATCTTTTCAGGTTGTCCAAGGCAGGGTCAAATATGACCCCTTCTTTTCACAGTAAAGAAATCATTATGCACATAGCTACATATGTCTCCTTTCTTCTACTCTCTCATAGAACTGACATGTGCTAAGCATAATTATCACATGAGTCCAGTACATCTTAATTTCATCCAAGGAGAAGGTGAACATTCTGTCTTCTTCAGTGTACTGGCAGACTACCATGTGTAAACTCTGAGCATTGCATTTTACTCTTAGCATTAAGATAACTCTTCCCAGGCCAAGATGCAACCAGACATACAGCATGGGCAGCCCCCACCAGCCTAGTAGAAATCATTTTCTGCTTGCAAGTTGAGTTTTTCACATCCCTCTCTTGACCTTGCATGTATTATTTTGAATGTAATGTATTTTTAAATTGCTTCACCATTTTTTAAATGTAAGGGAGAGCTGAATTAAATATTATTTGTGGCATACCCTGGTTTGCAAAGGGCCTCTAAATCTGATCCCTTATATCAGGTCGATGCCTAAATCGTATTACTTGAGATTGCAAATGCATGTGTTTGCGAAATTGTAGATGCACATTTAGAGGCAGCTTCAAAAGTTCAGCCCATAATGTTAACTTTGTTTGAAAAGGCCTTGATTTTCCAGGAAGCAATCTCAAGCCATTCTGCCTATTCCTTAGCTCTGTCTCTGTCATGGATAATGCATTAAAGCGTAAGGAAGACTTGGCACGTGGTTCTTCGGGAGCCTTAGTCTAATGTCTAAATGAGTTCCTAGCTAAATAGATGGAGCCCATTTTTTGCAGCAAAACATAGAATGTCTTCGTGAACAGGTGAGATCTATAGAGTTTAAATTGAGGTAAAGGTGCAAGAGGGTTCACTCCAGCCACTTTATTTCAAGGTAATCATTTCCCATTTTCAGCTCCTGCATCTGTCCTATATCCTCTACACCCGCAACTGCTACCTCACTGAAATGGGTAACTCTAGGACCCAGACACAAGGGATCTTTATGGCTTAAGGGAAATTAGAACTTCTCTACATAAGTATGTGCACACTTAGCTCATGTGTGCTTACATAAACATGTTCACAGATACACACATACATATTCAGAATCAACAATATTCTCAGAAAATGAAATCCTGTCATCAAAATGTATATTAGAATAGAATAGAATAGAATAGAATAGAATAGTCAGATAGGCAGGGATACTAACCACTGTACTAAAAATAAACAATCAAGTAAAATAGAACCAGAGCCATGGAAATAAAGAACAAACTGATGGCAACCAGAGGGGGTGGGGAGGGGGATAATGGGGGGGAAAGGGAAGGGTTGTCAAGGAACATGTATAAAGGACCCATGGACAAGGAGAATGGTGGGCAGGAGGACTGCATGTGGAAGTTGAGAGGTGGGTAGGGCAGGGGAGAGCAATGGTGGAAAAATGGGGACAACTGTAACTGAACAACAACAAAATAAATAAATAAAGTCAGACAACTTCAACATATTAAATGAGCTTTGATCAGACTGAGGATAAGGTTCTGAGTTCTGTTACTCAGCCATTAATCCCCATAGACTCTCAGCATCAGGATGCCAGAAGATCATCAGGACATCATGATATTTCCCTGCTGAAAGGGTAGACCCAAACAATTAGCAAAGCTCAACATCTAGGGGGTTGATACCAGTATAGGGAAAATGGAGGAAGTGGTTGAAAACGGAAGCCATTACCTTATATTAAAAAATAAACATGTAAAAAATAGCGATCAGGGAGAAATGTATTGGTTTTCAATTTCTGTGTGACAAATTACCATCAAACTTAACAGCTAAAAGCAACAAATATTTATTATCTCACTGCTTTTATGGGTCAGAAATCTGGACATGACTCAATCAGGTGTCTAATCCTCAAGGTCTCTCACAAGACTTAGATCAATGTGTTTGCCACGGCTGCAGTCTCATCTGAAGGCCTGATTGGAGAAGGGTATACTTCCAAGTTCACTCACGTGATTGTCAGCAGGATTCAATTATTCCTCACTGGAACTAAGCTTTGGATTGAGAGCCTCAGTTCCTCACTTACTATTGACTGAAGACCCTCCTTAGTACCTTGCCACATGGGTCTCTCCATAGGGCAGCTCAAAACTTGACCATTTGCTTTGACCAAGCAAGCAAGAGACCCACCTAAGATGAAAACCATTGTCTGAAGTGACATCTCATCACCAGTACCCCATCCTATTCACTAGAAGCAAATCACTAAATTCAGCCCAAATTTAAAGGGAGAGGCCTACACAATGGCATGGCCTCCACAAGGTAGCTCTTTAAGGAGTATATTGGAGGCTACCTACTATGAGGAGAAAATAAATATTCACTATAAACAGGCTGATAGTGCCATGTAACATATGGGACTATATAATAGCATACGGATTCATTAATATTTTTAATAATAGGCATTAGAATACTCAAAATGTCTGTATTTTAATGTAATTACCCCCCTTCTAGTGGTGATTATATCAAAAGTATTAAACCCTAACAATTACTAACCCCCCTTCCTCAATGTTCTAAGGGATGCACATCTATGGGATATTATACTGGTTTGCTGAGGATGGAGTGAGAGAGGTAGAAGGAGAGGTAAAGAGAAAGGGTAGATCATCCTATATTGAAACTTTATGATACTTGGGAAGGAGGGTGTGAGCATAGCAGGGGCTCTGGAAGGGATGCCCAGTGGACAATAAAGCTCTGTGACCAAGAGCCCATGGAAGAAGATGAGAAATAACTACCATGATGATTAGGACTTTGGAGAGACAGATACGGTCAAAGGAGCATTAGAAGACTGGCTGTGTGCTATGTGACACGATGCTTCTCCGCGATCTCCTTCAAGACAATGTTCACTTAAAAGCTACATTGCTCTGCAAGGTGTTCATTGTTGAATTGGGGTCACACCATTTAAATGTGACACTCTGCTGAGATTGGACAACTGCAATCAAGTTTTTATTTGGGCTACAGTGGTTCAAGAACACAAATTTAGGTGTTAAAGCAGTATGCATAAAATATTAATGAAACTGATATTTATAGTAATAAAAATGTAAAAATTTTCTATGTCCAATAAAAATAAATCACAGTAGGAATAAAGTAGGTATCTTTCAATAATGAAGTGTTGCATAGATAATTAAAATGATGGTTACAGAGATTTTATAATAAAAAAATTGTTCTAATAAAACATTAGGAGGAGAAAAGGAAGATTATATAAATTCATATGTAGTATGTTTAGGCTATGTATAAAAGAGCATATGCCTTCAAAAAGAGGCTGCTTAAAATCAGAACAATGAAAGATTGTTTTTATTTCCACACAACCCCTTTCTTTAAAAACCATTTTCCTAGGACCTCCTATCTACACACAGTAGGAGGACATGCTTTGCTTTTCCACTCTTCCCAACCTCCCTCATAGCCTTTCTGGAAAAGCAGAAAAGGAGCTGCTGGCACAACCATCCTAGAAACTGACAACCAGTAAGCTGTCCTTTAGCAAGTACAGTAGAGACCTGGAGCCCATCCTGACTGTCCCTGTGCACCAGCCACTCCTGAACCTGAAACCAGGCTCATAACAGCTCAAGAGCTGTCCTCAAGGACCCTGTCCCTGTCCCCACTAAAGTTGGCTGACCTAGAACTTCTACTACATCTGTTGACTTCAAGGGTTTCTTACTCTTAAGACCAGTCCACATGGCAATCCAAATACCTCAGAATTGGGTAAGAGTTTAAGTCCCCTGACACCTTAGCGCAGGGGTTCCCAACATCCAGGCCTTGGACCAGGCTTCCTAGAATCGGGGCCACACAGCAGCAGGTGAGCTTGAATGTCATGTCCTTGAATCATGCCAAGACTATCCCCCCACCCCAGTCTATGGAAAAATTGTCTTCCATGAAATCACCGGTCCCTGGTGCCAAAAAGGTTGGGGACCACTGTCTTAGGGTATATTACTTTATCAGTGCCCTTGCCTGAAGTGATAACAAGGAAGACAAACAAAAAGGCCCTGATCTTTCAGGACAGAGGATAATTAAGTAAGGACGAGACACTAGGAACATTCTTTCTCTCCTTCACAATACTCTACAAGCAAATACCATTGGAGACCAGAGGCACTTAGAGGCCAGTCCAGTTACACACAGAACTCAGCAAGGCCGAGGATGCCTGTGAACTCTTTGGAAAAGATGCCAGAAGAGGGTGGACACCTAGGGAGGGTGAGGGGCCACCGAGGCTAAGCTGTGAACCACAACAATTGTTCACATTGGATGTGCAGAGGAAACAGCTCCTCCAGCTGCAGAGTGTGCCTGCCTGTTAAATATCTCCCAGAGGAAGAGTGGAAATACCATTCATTTGCAACTCAGTAGGATATACAAAAGAAACAATCAAACAAAAAGAAACCTAATGCTTTTTCCTTATGACAGTGCTGCCCAAGCAAAGACGAGAAAGGGATTATGTTAGGATAGTTATTCCACTGTTGAGCTCTCCCTACAAATTATAATTGCTGAAGCAGTTGGGGTGATGAATGTGGAGCATAAGACAGGCCTGATGATCTGCCTGTTAACCAGGTATCAAATAAGTAAAGAAGGGGTTTTCCTATCAGTCAGACCTATTCTTGGGGCACGTGTTTGATGACTGAGTCACTCCATAGTACAAGATTTCTAGGTGACCTCACTTGATGGAGTTAGAACATCTGGATTCCATAAAGAATATTTCATCTCTCAATGAAGATTTTATTAATGATATTAATGAATAGTATGCCCTATGCTCCGCCTAATCTGCAGGTATTGTGGGGCACAAAGGAGGAAATGGATAAAAGTGACAGCCCCTTACAATCTCCAGGACACTCTCACAGCCATTACCAAGATCGTCACCTCAGATAAAGAGCAAGTATGAGGCATGCGTGGGGTCAGATCTTCCCCCTGCAGCCTTGATAGAAATCACTTCTCGATCACAGTGTTCTTCCTACGAATCCCCTCCAGGCCACTACTTTCCATACTTTGAGGGTTGCATGGGAGAAGAAATGTGCCATTCATGAAGAATCTATCCCTAGACATTTGCAAACCTCCAAATTGAGAATCACAGTATTTGAACAATATTACTCCTGATTGCATGTTCCCTCTATTTGTCTGCATCCCATACGATAAATATGATCAAAGCCTTTCTAATGTCATCTTTCATTTCAACATCTTGTTTTTGGCATGACTACTCTCCCTCTGTGTTATTCCACCATTTTCAATCCTACCTCATGCTACACCATCCCTCCCGAAGTACTTCTAAGACTTTTTGTTGTTGATTTTTTTTTTAATTTTTACTACTTCATAGGAATTATGGCTCAAAGAGTAGAGGAATGTAAAGTTAGGTCCAGATGGGGACTCCTGGAAGTGAATTAGGCCCATTCAGTTGCTCACAGATGTCCATGGGCATATAGTCTGTGCCTGGGATTCAAATGTGTGTCCCAGAAAAATGACAAATCACTTACGTGTCATGGTCTTCAGAACTGCTACTAAACATAGTACTTAAAGACTTATAACTTACAAATTATAAATTGGAAATAGAGAAATGAAATTGCCAAGTGTCCAACTAACTGATCATATCTGTTCCCTTCCACAACTGTATGAAATTGGTGAGAAGAATATTGTTCCCACTACGTGGATGAAGAAACCCCAGCCTAAAGAGGCCCTGTCGCACCCAAAGCTGTACTCTCTACTCAGAAATGCGCATCTTGTCTTTTCTCAAGGAGGCTTCGCGTGGATATTTCGACTCCTCACCCATGTGGGCTATGTCTCTCAAACATAGGTGGTTTAGCGCTTTCAGCAGCCTTGGATTCTGTCACCGAGGGGAAAAAAAAACTCTATGTAAAAAATTCTTCTTCTTCTGTGACTCCTATGACATCTAAAAGAATAATCACGGCAATTATACATCAGAAACAAAGAAGCGATAATTACAAAAATGAAATTTTCAGCTACCACTTGGCTAGCTAGCACGGGCACTAACTTTTATATTTCCCCATGGGGCATCTATGAAAGAAGCACCGAGTGGAAGAGAGATGAAACACAATTATTAGGACCCAGGGATTTATTCTTTCTGCTGCACAAAGGAAGGGGGAGGGTGGCAGCAGCTGGAACAATCTGCTCTTGCTCTTTGCAAAGATAGAAAAATGTGGCCCTGCATCCCCTTTATTTTAATTTCCTTCAGAAACAATGACAAGGCTTACCCAGTCTATGGTAGTTTCCTTCTCCATCAACACGACTTCCTGTTTCACTAACTGCCTTACTGTCCCAAGAGCTTGTTTGAGGGACTTCTCAGTGACAGCACACGGACACTGAGGCACTGGTCCATGCTAACTGAGCAGAAGCTATAGTTCTGCAGTCGGAATATCAGAGAAACAAGCACTCCCTACGTCTGCCTTAGTCTACTGAAAAATCTCAATAGTTCCAAGTATACACCAAGTAATGATTATAATCATCGTTACAGATCAAATAATATTGGCCTGAAAAGCGCAAAATAACTGGGGATAGTCCAGGCATTGAATCGAGGCAATACTCCAACTTCCTTTTCTCTCCCAGTACTCTAAACTGTACGCACAAAACAGGGTTGGTTTTCACAGCATGCTTCAGAAATCATTTTTAGCTCTGGACATAGTTTTGTGGGTCCTTCCAAAGACATTGGTGTAGATGTGCATATGTCCCAAGTGCTCATCACTGCCAGCTCCCTGCTACATCCACACCACACCCCCCTCTACCTTACGTAGGGCATAACTGCCACATCATGACTTTTTAAGGGAATTGCCCTAAGGTATTCACAGGAGATATGGAATACTACTTTCAAACATTGTGAATTTTGGCTTTGTTTTAGGTTAGGCATATAATGAGGCATGTAATAACTCTTTAGTGCATGCTTCCTAATCTTGAATACTTTGACTTTCACCTCTACTGACAAAAAAAAAAAGATACAAGTAAGAAGTATTTCATGTTAGAGCAAGGAAGAGCAAGAGGTTAAACTTATATCAAAACAAGTTTATCTTGTGATGACCACAGTGAATATTGGATCTATAAAGGAATACCAATTAATAAAGTCACTTTTGATTGGGGAAGGGCTAATTCTCCATATGGAGTATGAACTCACTCCTATAAAAGCTTTCTTCAAAATGTGCTCCCCAGTTGTTCTGAAGGATTTATCTGGTGTGAACACACACACACACACACACACACACACACACACACACACACAGATTCTGTAGTAAAATAAGTGTAGAAATAAGTCACTTAAAGTTCAGCAGCCTTCTTCACTCAGGACCTCCCCAGAGTCTAATACCCTAACATGAATCCTGAGTCTTCAGGAGGGTAGTTGGCCAATCATATTTTAAATTATTTGACTATAAAAACACTATGGGAGGAGAAGCTTTGTGGGTGGGACTAGTGTGCTTCAGAGTACATTTTAGGAAATACTGCTTTTTCAATGGGCACATAAAAGATTTGTGTTTTTTTCCAAAAGGAAGGGAGATTAGTACACAGCGAAGAGTGCGTGGCCATGACCTTCTCCCTGAGCTCTCTAGCCCAGTACTTCTTGAACTTTAATGTGCATGTGAAATCACCAGGGAAGCTGTTACATGCTGGTTCCTGATCAGTATATCTTGCTGGAGAATCTGCATTCCTAATAAGTTCCCAGGTGACACTGATATTGCTGATCCAGAAACACCACTTGGAGAAGCAAAGGGCTAAAACACATGTGCCTTCAATGACGAAGGTATCCAGGAATTGTTCATAGTGCTATGCTGCCTGATAATTCTTTATCCAAGAAGGTGAGTCTGTGGCAAGAGCCTGCAGATGGAGCTTACCAGTAAAACCTGTTGGGGGTGATGCGTTCATGCATGAGTTGCCAGCGTCTCCCAAAGTCCATAGAGCTGTAGAGCTGCAAAACAATGAAGTGAGGAGAGCATAAGCATTTTCAACGTGAATACACAGGTCTTCCCCCTGGAGAAAGATATTCCAACCCATCAGAGTACCTCACACACCCAAGCAGGTATCTGTTGTATTCAGATAAACATGCATGTATATGAGTGCACTATGCTTATTATTGTGCTTTCTAGCACAAGTAGGTTCTTAACATGTATGCAACTGTATGATGTTTGTGAGCTGAGTATAAATCCATTTCTGATGCCATCCATCATTCTCTCCTTTAGAGGTAATAAAATTTAATAAATATTAATAAAATAAAATTAAAATTAATAATTAAAAAAAATAAAATAAATAAAATAAATAAAATTATATATCCTTCTTTCCTCAAAGTCCATGAAAGTCTTTATCTACATCTAAAACAATTCAATGTCAAAAGTATTTACTGGGCAAGTCCTACAAGGAAAGTGCTCTGGTGGATATCAATATAAAGAAGAGGCAGATTCTGGGCTCAGAGAGAAAATGGAACACCTATGTAAAAATGGCCATCAGCTGGGATCTGAGCCAATATTATATGCAAAAGATCGGGCTCTTTCAGTTTCCTCTCTTACTGCTCCCATATATAATCTAAATGAAATGGACACCTCAATGTCACTCATGATAACAGGCTCATTTATACTCCCATGTGCTTGCAAAATGGCAAAGATAAGACCCCTCTTGTGCCTAAGTAAAAATTACCCACCCATGCAGGACCAGCACAAATACGGCTTCTTCTGCAAAGCCTATTCTGACCACTTCAGCCCACTCATTTTTCCTCCTTCCCAATTCACTGTACTCATCTTGGGTTTCCATTGAGCACTAATCATGGGCTAATATATGGTTATGTCTTTCAGATTTCTCTGTATTTAGTTGTGTTTATATTCCTCGAATATATATAAAGTGTTCACCAAATATCTGTTGCATAAATCACTCATTAAAATAGGCAGGTAAGGGTGCAGAGCAACTCAGAGAGTTAGAAAAAAATCCAGAAGAGCCCTCAGAACTTTGGAAAAATTTTTAAAAAAACCTCTGCACGACTAATAGATTCCACATTCACTTATTTTATGGATGTAGAGTCTGACCCCTTTGTAACACATAAGGGAAAGCCCAGCATACCTATGAGAGACTCGCCAGGAGATTGGGGTTTCTTTTCAATAGGACACCTGATAGTACAATATCTGAATCTGATAATGAAGTAATAATAATAACTCAACCACATTGTTCTTTCACATATAGTTGAAAGACACTGTAAGAAAGGAAGGACAGTTATTAACTTAAACTCCTGTTCCCAAGCATTTTCTGATCAACCCAGGTAGAGTTAACCACTCACTCCATGGTGTCACTGCTATTTTTACTGTCTGCCTCTAGGACGTTGTTCACACGAAGCCATTTATGGTTGAAAGTTTCTGCTCCTACTAAACTGTGAGTCAGAGAGGGGCAAGGATCATGCCTTACTCACCTTTACATGTCAGTGGTTATTCAATGCTGGCACCTCACAGGGGAACACACAAACCTCTTTCACAGTGAAGGAAATTCAATTGTGGAGAAGTTATGTTTGGTCAAAGAAACTAGGACTTAGGTTTTCTGACACCTAGCTCACATCTCCTTCCATGGATCACCGTATCTAGATTATAATGAAGATTTCACTATGTTCCTATTTCTCCCACAAACTTTTATAGGTAGAGAAATCAAGAAAGACAGAAGTATGTGTGGCCCTCAAGTTTACAGAAATAGTGTCAGCTGAAGTATATTCCTGTAATCACATCCCCAGTAGCTGTTCACCAATAAGGATGCACTGTCCCACACAACACACCCATATAATTTTGATGTTAAACTCTGAGACCATAATTTTATAGTCCATACAGAAATCATTTTTGAATAAATTCCTGGTAATTTCAAAAAAGGTTTGAGGGACTCGGGAAAATTCTGGTCCACTTCAATTTAATTCCACAAATATTTATTGAACATTGGTACTGTGAACTACATAAAAAGCCTCTTTTTTGTCCAGTGAATGACAGATGTGTTTGTTTGCATTCCCATTTCATAGATTAAGATCTTAACACTCGGTCTGCAAAGTGACTGCAGCAACAATATGGAAAACCAGGATGTCATCCTGATTTAGCGGATGGAAAACTTAGACTATACCACACCAACTCTACCCCGACTCTCAACTCTCACCGTATTTATCCAAACAGGGCTGTCACTTCATGAGTAAGTACTAACTACTATGTGTGTCCAACTCCGCACAGGGGAAAATAGGCAACACTCTTCCCTATAACTCTTTGTCCCTTTCTTTATTTATCAACTCAGTGAATAAAACAGTACTAGCTCAGTGTTAAATGACAGAGCACACAGAGCCACATCCAAGTCTTCAAGCAGCAAAAAGGGTAACTGCTGACCATCAGAATATACATGAAGATGTACCACATAAAAGGGGAAAAAGGGGGCAAAGACTGAAGCTCTAACAGGGGTGTCCAACCTTTTGGCATCTCTGAGACACACTGGAAGAAGAATAGTTTTCTTTGGCCACACATTAAATACACTTTGACACATAATCACAGAAAAATCTCATAATGTTTTAAATAAATTTATGATTTTGTGTGGGGCCACATTCACAGCCCTCCTGGGCCACATGCAGCCCGTGGGCCACAGGTTGGACACCCCTGTTGTGGGAGGGCTGCACCCGCAGAGACCCCTCCCATCTGCCACGGATGAGAATAAGTCTACCAAGACATGATCTGCTTGGGGAGGAAAGGTGGCCGATCTCTCAGGGAAGGGCCTTGAGCCTGTTCCTCAACGGGCCTTTATTGGGTTTAATTTGCATAAGAATACAGGACACATACGTAAAGCTCAATCATTGTCAGGCAGTAATGGTCAAGCAACACATAACATTAAAGAAACTATGAGAGCTTATTCTGAGTCAGGGTCAGATACTAAAGGGCCATAAAACTTTGGGAAACAAACTCATTTTATGCTTGTACCCTTATCATTTAAATTGAGGGCACTCTTAGCAAAGCAGGTTTCACAGGACTTTATGCATTCTTTTCTTAGGCCTGATTGCCAGGGGAAACCCATCCTTTCCAGCACAAGGCAGCACCCTCCAGCATTGTTTCAGGCCTAAGTCAGGTGGGGGAAGTAAGGCAGCCAAGAGATAGGAGATTTCTTACAGACAGAATGAGAACTTAGGCTATGACAAAGCCAAGGGGCAAGGGTCCATCACTCCCTTTTTCTGTAGTCCCCCAAATCCTTCCCTGATGGCCCCATCACAACCGTGCCTGTCTTAGGTCATCCCTCCCTTGAGAAATCTTACCCATCATTGACTAACCAGTCATCCACCCAGGGCCAAGCAGGGTGAAGTAAAGGAGGCAGAGGCTACATCCCAGCCAGGAGGATAAGCTTTGTCTCCTTAGTGGCTTAGGGTCCCAAGACTTTTTTACTCAGCTTTAGCCATGGGGGGTTATGACTTCTGAAACTGGGCAGGGTGGTTCCCAACACCCTGTGAGAAATGGGCAAGATTAACAGGGGTAGACAAGGAACAACACGGCTTCCTGGAGAACTATGTCCTGAGCGAGGCCTTTGCAGGTGGGTGGTGTGGACAAGAGAGAAGGAAGGTAAAGGTTGCACTGGGTGAAAGAGACAGTAAGAACAAAGGTGTCAATATAGCCAAGGCCTTGGGCTCAGCTTGTGGGGAAACATTTCAGAGGAAGGAGGACAGTGATGACTGTTACTGGCTGAGAAGATAAAAGTTGTCAGTTTGACTGTCCATTAATCCATCTTTCTTCCTGTCCATCCATCCATCCGTTTGTGAATGTTTCTATATCTATCTATACGTGTATCTATATAGGGGTGGTTTGGGAGGAAGAACAGAGTTTGTGAGGACCAGATGATCCCACTGAAGAGTATATATCCATAAGTTTTACTGTAAAAACTGAGTTTTCAATGCAGGGTTTTAAGAAATAGAACACTCTCCTTCCCATTGCAGGTGTCTGAGGGATAGATGCTCAGACTTAAAACACATGTTTCCCAATTAAATACAGAAGAGAATTTAGTTGGAGCCTTCTATAAACCAAAGATATTACCAGAGTCTCTGTCAACCCTGATTCCAATCATAGCAAAGAGATCCCCAAATTCCTCCAAGTCCAGCATGACTGTGTCTCCCACTGCTTCAAACTCTAGAGACAGGCCAGGGGTAAACCATGAGGGTCATACTGACACTGCGGGGGTCTCCATTTCCTGGGGACATGATCAGCCCTTCCATCATGGAGGGTCCTGGTGTGGCAGGCTGCCATCTGCCCCAGTTCCTGCTAGCGCTCATCCTTGGGGAAAATATGGCTCCTCTCATCTCACACCCTTCGTAACAGAGAAAGAACAAGAGACAAGCTGCTGATCTCCTCATCCAAGTCTGTTCCACCTCCTGCCTCCCCTGTTTCTGGTTTTGCTTTTTCAGCTCTTCAGTTTGACTGATGGGAGAAAAATTAAATTGAATTTTCTGCCTAGAGGCTGATTCAGATGAACAGAAAGAGCAGGCTCCTATTCATTAAGGGCCTTGGGTTAGCTACTATGTCTCTCAATCTGGTAAGTTTTTAGCTGAGTGTGAAACAAATTTTATTCTACCACAAGGTGAATCTTTGCAGCCTCTCCATTTGTACATCTGATCATCCATTTCTTCATTCATTCATTCACTAAAAGTATATCAACCAACTGTTATGTTTTAAGCACTGAATTACGCGCTGGACTTACAAAGGTTAAAAATGCCATGAATAGTGGAAGACATGTATTCAGACAACTATACTGCAATGCGAGCAATGTTACAATATTAATACTAGTTATCTCTGCAATGGTAAGACTGTGGGCCATTGGTACTTTCTTCTTCAGATTTTTAAGTTATCGTGAATATGTATTACTTTAGTAATTAACAAATTAAAGCTCTAACACTCAGTGAACACAGGGGTACTTATATTCATTCAAATTAGTCTTTCAAGTTTCTTAAGATAAATCCCCAGAAGTGAAATTTCTGGGTCATAACACAGTTTCCTTTTTAATTTTTTGATATAACTCCATACTGTTTTCTATAGTGGCTACCAACAGTGCAAAGGAGTTCCCCTTTCTCCACATCCTTACTAGCACTTGTTGTTTGTTGATTTATTGATGATAACCATTCTGACCAGTGTGAAGTGATACCTCATTGTGGTTTAAATTCACATTTTTCTGATTATTGGTGATGTTGAACATCTTTTTATACCTCTATTGTCCATCTGTATGTCCTCTATGTTCATTGTAACATTATTTACAATTGCCAAGATTTGGAAGCAGCCCAAGTGTCTATCAGTAGATGAATGGATAAAATAACTATGGGACATTTACACAATGGAATTACTTAGATGCAAAAAAAGATGAAAATTTTACCCTTTGCAACAGCATGGATGGACCTGGAGAACATTATGCTAAGTGAAATGAGCCAGTCAGAGAAGGAAGAATACTATATGATTTCACTCATATTTGGAGTCTAATGAACATTCTGAACTAGCAAGCAAAATAGAGACAGACTCATAGATAGAGAGCAGGCTGACAGTTCTTGGTTGGAGGTGAGAGTGGGTTAGAGGATGGAGGGATTGAACAAAAAAACAAAAGGACTCATGGACATGGACAACAGTGTGGTGACTTCAGGGGGTAGGGGAGTGGGTGGAGGTGGAAGAGGGTATAAAGTGGATAAATTGTAATGGAAACAATACAATAAAAAATAAATTGAAAAAATAAAAATAAATTTTTAAAAAGCTGTAACACTCAAATAAAAATTTGAAGCACATAGGTACATAGGTAACCATTAAATAGTAAGTGTTAGAAGAGTATCTAATGATATGAAAATGTTTATAATATATAATTTATTTAAAATAACTATAAAATTTTATAATTTATTTTTAAATTTTATGTAATATATAAGATACTATGAAACATGCATACATTGACATGAACTTTATTTCAAGTAGATTGCAAAAAAAAACCTGAAACATATTAGAAGGAAGTATGACAAAATATTACCAGTTGTTATCTCTGAATTGTGGGATTATGGGTAATTTTTATATTTTTTAAATTTTTATATCACTTTCAGATTTCTTTACAATGGATATACAAGGTAGGTCTAGAAGGTACCCAGCCA
>VMDR010022482.1:0-16174 GCA_007922815.1 Macrotus californicus | reverse complement strand
TGACTGTCCACAATTACAGTGTAATGGACTGGATGCTTTATTAGCTATTATATCGTGTAATTTATCTAACAACACTGCAAGAAATGTTATCTCCATTTTATAGATGAAAAAACTAAAGCCAAGAGAGGTAGGTAACTTTTATAAATCGCGAAACAAATAAAAGGCAGAACTGGAATTTATATTCTGGCCTGTCTCTGTTTCTCCATGATCTCTTGCTGTCTCTTTAAGAGGAGTCTTTAGAGAGTCTGTGACCCAGAGAAAAAAGGCCCCACAGCATAGAAAGAGGCAGCCCGGATATAGGATCTGGGGAAGCGTTGCAGCTATGTTTTCAGTGATGCCACACTCAGTAAACCCTGCTAATTGTAATAGCACACATTGAGGATTTACTATGTAACAGATACAGTTCTAAGTAGCTCATATGTAATTAACTCAACTAGTCTTAGCTAATAAGTGCTTTTATTATATTTCTTTGTAGATGTAAAATTCTTTCTTACAGAACTAGAAGGTTAATAATTTTCAGTATTCAAATCTATTGGACCCAGTTTTAATTTTTTAGTTTCCTGTTTGAGCATTTCTAACTCTTTGTAAGGACAGATATTTCATGGCTTTTATTCTTTCTTTGAGGTTTGCCACTGAGGAAATTTACTTATTTTTTTAATAGAATACATTTTTTTGTCTTGCAGCTACCATATTGGTCCATTAGAAGTCAATGAGACAGGATGGGATTTTAAAGATCTTATTTTCCTGTATCTTAAAACATTTTGCTGTTTTGTCATCTTAGGAGATAGTTCATCATTACTCATCAGTTATTTTCAACCGTGTTAAAAATGACTAAGATAATAAGAAACAAAAGACAGCGTTGCCTAGAAGAATGATACAATAGTGAGATAAATACTTTTTGTTTGTATTGCTAGAAAGATATCTGGAGAAACCATTTTTGTGATTTTTTTTTTCTTTTTAATGTTCATATAACACAACTGAGAATTTAGATCTTTCCATTTCCTGCCCATAAAGGCCAGGGGAAGAATACCAAGGGAAGACATTTCATCATTATTAGACGAATTGGAAGATGACTGCAGGCAGCAGTATTGACTCTGAACGATGGTGGCAGAATTGGTAATACTCAATAGAAGTGAAATCTTAGTGTTCTAGTCTTCTGATGGCATCCTAGAAAATCCATCCTAACTTCAAAAGTAACAGTGTATTATATTAGCCAGGATTCCCCAGAGAAACAGAACCAGCAGGATGTGTGGATGTAGAGATTTATTTTAAGAAACTGGTTCATGCAATTGTGAAGGCTCAGTACATTCAGAATGTGCAGGGGAGACTGGCAGGCTGGAGACCTGAGGAGAGTTGCAGTTTGAGTCGAAAGGCAGTCTGCTGGGGAGTTCCTTCTTGCTCAGGGAGGTCAGTTTTGTTCTAGTAAGGCCTTGAACTGATTGGAGGAGACCCACTCACTTTATGGAGGACAATCTACTTAAAGTCCACCAATTTAAATATTTGCCTTATCCCAAAACACCTTCACATAACAACCAGAATAATGTTTGATTGAATATCTGGACACCATGGCCTCGCCAAGTTGACACATAAAAGAAACCATTGCAGTTACTTCTGTCTAGTCAGTCATTCAGCAGAGGTGACTCCATCACGTGACAGTTTTGGACAAGAACCTGGACCAACCTGTTTTGCTAAAAAGACATGATATATTCTTCTTTTATGATGTTTGTGCACCAAGATGTACTTGATATGATTCCTTAGTGAGCAAATGCTAAAAGCAAGTGTGCATGCAAAAGTGATTTGAAGGAAATAGATAATTCATGGACTTGAACCTTCTGATTGATGTTTATAAATGTAAAAATAATAGTAAAGTAGAACCTGTTGGAGATGCATTTGAAATCTGAAGTCAGTGTAACAGGATGGATGTTCTCAGGGTTTTCCAGAGAAATAGAACCAGTAGGAGATAGGTGCATAATACACACACGCAGGTTTATTGTAAGGAATTGCTGATGACCGTGGGGGTCGGCAAGCCTGAAATCCGTAGGGTGGGCTCACAGGTGGAAAATTCAAGCAGGATTTCTATGTTACAGTCTTACAGCAGGACTCCTTCTCCAGGAAACCTCAGCCGTTTGGATGAGGCCATCCATACTGTGGAGGGGTGACCTCCTTAAAGTCAACTGTGAATCACATCAACAGCGTTTATAGTTGTGAGTGTTGTTCACATTAACGAAATCTGTACCTTCGTAGCAACATCTGCACTGGTGTTTGACCAGACAGATGTCCAGCCTAGTCTAAACAGCTTGACACAAAAAGTTAACCATCACAATCCTTCCTTTCAGTCTAGCACGTGTAGACATCTTGTAAACCATACTTAATCTCCAAATAAAGACAATAACAAAGTCTTACTTCCACCTAATGTGATACAACTAACCCGCCCCCCGCAAGAGGACACCAAGTCCTTGAGTAACATTCACTTTTTTCTTTGATACACTATAACTTAAATACCGTGATGTAAAGTTAACAGTACTTAAATACTATGATGTAAGTTAATATAGTGTCACATGATAAAGGGTAAGAGAGGGAAGGGAAAACAAAGGTGTTTATTTTATACACACAAATGTATTTATGACAAAATAAGGAAGAAATACTCATAAAAATTACAGTCCTCATTTCTACAGATGGTCACGTGGTCATAGCTGCTTCCACTACCCATCCCATATTGCATTTGCCCTCAGCCAGCCCCTCAGCTTGTCATGGTTCTTTGCCTAGTGGGGTGACCCAAATCATTGACATTAGTCACACGGCATGGGAGTCCTAAGATGTCCTAAGGGGTTGCCTGTGTTCCAGGCACCCTCTCCCTCACCTCCATCGCAGGGTCGCAGTCCAGCTGCCCCTCGGTAGTCAGGACACTCCTGCCAGCCGGCACAGTAGCCCCCTTCTTCGCCTGTTGCTTCTTTATGAGGAAAACTTAGCGGGGTGCAGTGGTGAAGAGCTGGTGTCCGCCGCCTCCCACCTGAGGCCGTGTTAACCGAGGTCCGTGGAAAACACTCCGCACAGCGCCTGGCACACAGTGGCATGAATAGGTGAGGATGGTCGTGAGGGCTGCTCTTGGGATGATGGCATTTGGGAGTTGAGGGGGAATTTTAATGAGTAGCCAGTTCTTTCCTTTTCTGTGGAAACAGTCAGTATTCACCAGGAAAAAAAAACAGATCTCCCGAAGGGGAATAGGAAATGATATTTTAACAAGTACCTGTCATCTGTTAGAACCTTTATACAGGGTATCTCGTTATACTTCCTGTCAAGTTTGTATGGGAATGGTCTTCATTTTATTAGTAAGGCAACTGAAGCACAAAGAATTAAAATTATTTATGAAAGACACAAATATACTCAGTGGCAGAATCAAGATGGAAGGTTCCAAATTATTTGAATTCCCAGACTAGACTTTGACCATTTTATCCATGCCTTCTGACTCCGAGTTCTGTTCATACCACAGCGCCTCATTAAACTGTATTTCCTCAATTTAGAGGGAACATCTACATCAAGTTTAGGAAAGTTCACACAATCCATATTGCTATCAATTATCAATTAGTGCATTTGATTCTATTTTTTTACTGCTCTGTATTATTGTTTAAAATAACTCATTTGTTATTGGTGAGGAAATAATTTATAATAGACACAATCCTGTTTCTATTATTTGGTCCTAATGAATAAGTTTAATGGAAAGTGGTGGTTATTTACATCTGGTAAATTTACATCTGGTAGATGTTGTAAATGATGTAGGATCTGCTAAAGAGTAAAAAAAAATTCAAACATTTTGAAACTTTGTTCTCTCTCTCTAAAAAAGCAAGTAAACTTTTAGATCAGGGAATTGGGTTGGCTCCCCTTCTTTGGAGTCAGGTTGGAACCACAGCCCTGTCCTAGATGTGTGTGCCCTTCGGTGGTTTGGTTTTGTTATTTACAATTGCTGAGGAAACTTGCAAGAATGTGTAAAATGCCCCTGTCTAACCGCGAATACTAACATAACTCACCAACTGAATGAGGTTTAGGAATTATGTTTTTTTAATGTTTATGCATTTTGTATGAGAATAACATACCATGTCACAAACTTCCAAAATACTTTACATAGTCCTATTTCATTTACATGCAACGTGACTAGAGGACTGAGTTTTGACCAGGAATTATATCTTATCATATTTTTGGTGTCAAAACATGCTTAATTATTTATGTATTTATTTATAATGCAAATTCATACATATATTCATTTCTCCCTAGTGTCATAATTGTTTATATCCTTTACTAGTATGGCTCTTGTAAAAATACTTTTTTATTCTAGCCAGTTTTGAAATTATACATTAAAATTTTAAGTTTTATACACATTCCCTTCACAGAGTTATAGGTGAAATTTGCATTCATGAAACAGCATAGTGTCAGTTTTCTCTTCCTGTCTGCTTTGAACATAGGCCTGTTTTTTTCATCTATGAATATAGGGTTCCAAATTCCACTGCATAACATTTCAGTCTGCTGTCTCATCTTCCTATATTCTTTAGAAAATAATATGTTTTTAGTAAAAGGGCAGCCTTCTAGGTTGTGTAGATCTCCCTGAATGCAGAGTAAAGAGTTACTGGGCCTCTCTTACATGGAAAATGCTTTTAGCATAATAAAGATAATTTTACTTTCCTGCTACTTATTAATTATTGGATATTTTATCACCTAGAAATTTAATTGTAGCTATAGCACTAGCATTAAATTTGTATCTTTGAAGATTCTAGTTAATTTAATATTACTTTTTTTTCCCCTGCTAAATTTAAAACCTTTGTAACAAACTTTAGAATTCTCAAATTGAGTGATACATCTTACAATATGATAAAATTTCTTTTTTGGTCAGATGTGTTCCTGATAATCTCTTAATTAGTCAAACTTGGACTGGAAGGCTTTCACTGCCGAAAATACAGAGTTAGCCCCTGCCATATCTGAACAAGTTCTGTGTAATGTTGCTAAGCCAAGATTCAGTTTATTCAGAGAAACGAACCCAAACTGCTATTGAGTGACCTTTCCTCAGCTATGTGCACAGATGGACCTGAGCTTGGGAGTAGCCATCGGTCACCCCGTTCACAAAGAAGTGTGTACTGTTCGTGTTTGTGCTTTGAGGAGGTTTAGTCAAAACACAAAAATTGCGATCCATTTTATGTCTGAAAGTTTTAGCCAATTGTTACCTAATTTGGTTGTGAAAGTTATAGTTTCTCTGATTAATAATCTGCTATACTTTCTTTCTCAACAGCTGTGCTTACCCTGTAATCGAAACAAAATGGAGAAATGAAAATATTCTTTCTAGTACAAAGTAGTTTAACTTTTTAAAATTATTTATTTTGCTATGCCTCTGAGCTGATGACAATTTTGGTTACTAGACTTTTCTGGTAATTACATAGCTAGTTGTGATTTAGATTTAGATTTACTTAAACACTGAAAGAAAAAACTTCTATAGTTAAAAGTTCTAAATCACATGCTTTCCCACTAGTGATGACTTGAGGGGTGTGTGTAGTCCCACTTTCTAATTTATTACTAGATAAGTTAAGGTGACTTTTTGTTTTAGGAAGAATTTGGCTATAATGCAGATACCCAGAAGCTGCTGGCTAAAAACGGAGAGACTCTTCTTGGAGCCATTAATTTTTTTATCGCCAGTGTGAACACTTTGGTGAATAAAACAATTGAAGATACATTAATGACTGTGAAACAGTATGAGAGTGCCAGGTTGGTATAAATTTCACTATGTATTGTCTGTTTTACAGAAGTTATGCAGTTCAGTTAAGGTTTTGGGTTGCAGATAAGAGAGACCAACTCTGGCCAGTGTGGACAGAGAATAAATGTGTCAGGTCATAGGACAGCCTGTGGGACTGTCAGAAAAGCAGGAGAACAGATCGACTCGAGAAACAAGGAAGAGCCAAAGCCAAGACAATGCCCAAGAATCTAATTCGGACCTTGATGCTGCCACAGATGCCACACGTCGTTTCCAAAAGGCCCCTGAGTGCTTGCCTCATTGCCTTGAGTGTCCGACTGAATCTTAGTCATGTGCCCGAACCCTGTGCTGGAATAAGGAAGCAAAGGATCTTCCAGTTTCCTTAGAAGGGACAGGCCCTCGTGTTCTACCTGGTCGACACTAGGTGCCCTCTGCAGTCTGGCCTAAGCCTACCTTTCCACACTCTTGACTGCTGCTCCCCCCTGTAAGCAGTTCACTGCTTCCACAGCAGCCAAACTCATAGTTTCAGTTTCTCTTGAGTTTACAAGCTCCTTTTTGCCTTCACGATTTTGTTGGTGTTGTGGATATCGACTCCCTTTTTATCCAGATTATAACCAGCCTTCAAACTCTTTCACATTTTGCCTTTTACATAAATTAAATGTTTGCTTTAATTTCCATAGCTTTTTATAATGCAGTATTTTCATACATCTTATACACACACAACTTCTCTCTCATTACCATCCTATTAGGTAAGCAAAGTACGTATTAATCAATACTTATAAATGCCTAAGAGACAGCAGACCCATGACATGATAGCATCTTTCAACTCCTGATTCCAGATCCAATTTTCCCCCTACGCATTCTAGTCCCCTTGAAGTCTTTTTCTTCTGACCACTTGAAGTCTTCATTTTCTGTCATTCTTTTTGTAGCATAGTTGAAGTGTAAACTTCACCTTCTAGAAGCATAACTTTACGTTTTGGCTTCCTGCCCTAGTTTAATGATGTGAGAAATGCTTATGAAAACTATAAATTCATCTAGTCTTTTTTTGTTGTTGTTGCAATCGAGTGCTTATTCTTGAGTAGATATTTTCTTATGCTTTACACAAGTTAAAAGCCCAAACTGCTTGGAAAGTTAACTTTGATCTTTCCACATGTATGCTGTGTTTGTAATTTTCAGTTTAGTATTAACACACGAGATTCTTAATGACTTGAAAGTGACATCCAAGACAAAGGGCAGTGGTCATCGGGTGGGGGAAGGGCAGAGACATGGCGGTGTGCCGTGTTTAGGGGTTGGACCTGGTTTTCTACTTGATTGTTTGAATTGTTAGCTAACATAGCGTTGAAGTCAGAAGAAATCTATCAATAGGACACTCCTCAGTAACACTGAAGGAGTCTCTCAGGAAGACACCCTTTAGTCGGAACACCTCCAGTGACATTCCTAGTCGTGGGCTCTCCAGAATCCTCCTGTGGCACTGGCTGTATGTTTCGAAGGATTCATTCCACAAATTTTATTTGATTCTTTTCGAAATCTGTCTGTTCCTTATTTATAATGTCCTAATTTGTTCATAATGAAGGCTTTTCTTTTTTAATCTTAACTCTTTAATATTTTAAGCATTCTTGTTTTAATACTTGTGGGGTTTGAAATTGAAAATTCTTTTGTTCCCAAAGTATCCTCAGTTAAGCACTACAGAAATCTAGTTTCTATTTCTCTACTTTATAATTGCCCATCTGTTCTGAAATTTATATTTTAGGTACTAAAAAATGTTTCTGAAAATATAATATATATTTTATTTTAAGCTTGTAATATCTTTCTCATCAGCTTTTATTTCTAACATTCTTTTAAAGATATTAATCCATATTAAAGAAAGACAAATTTATTGGATAAGTCACTGTTCATACACAAACACTTTATATTTAATTTCCAGAGGAGGAAAATAAGCCTCTAGACATTAAATGGTTTGCTCACCTAGAGAACTAATTTAAAGCCCAGATGAAAATCCATGAACTCCCTACCTTCTGTTTTTGATCAGTGGGCCTCAAACTTGAACTGGATTTTTTTAATCTCAAATTTTCACATCTTTTTAAAAAATATTTTATTACTTATTTTTAGACAGGGGAAGGGAGGAAGAAAGAGAGGGAGAGAAACATCAGTGTGTGGTTGCCTCTTGTGTGCCCCATACCGGGAACCTGGCCCACAACCCAGGCATGTGCCCTGACTGGGAATCGAACCAGCGATCCTTTGGTTCACAGGCTGACACTCCATCCACTGAGCCACACCACCCAGGGCTCAAGTTTTCACATCTTATTATAAAAAAATAACTTTCATATCTTATAATAAGAAATCTGACAAAGTATACTGTGATATAAGACCTCAGCTTATCCAATATATAGGTTTGTTTGAAACTTTTGAACAAAATTATAAATTAAGTTATATGTACTTGGTAGCTGGTTATCAGGAAACCTTTAGACATCCTCTGTGTGTGCTTTAAAACCCACCACCAACATTGACAGCACCCTCATAATTTGTTCTTTTTATTGGAATTACAGTATATGATTATATTCATCAAGCTTAACTTGAGGTTTGACTTTCCTGTGCTTTTTATGAAGTTGCTAAGGGGTTGACTGGTTGTAACACTAAAACATTGCCTACTGAGGGCTAATATTTAAAAAAGAATTGCAGATTAAAAGTTTCTCAGTAGCTGAATTTTCTTCTGTGTCAAAACCAGAATTTATTGACTTTTAGGGCAAGGGTCAACTATTTGATCCAGCACAGAAAGTGGCAGTTCAGGCAAATGAACGGTGGCCTTTTAATGCTCCCCATTATGCATTGTGTACAAGTATTTCCTAGTCCTCTGGGGCTTCGTGTCTAGAAAATCTTAAAACAGCCTGGTCAACACTTGTCCACAGCGGGGCCAACAAGGGGGTCAGTTGTGGTCAAGGCTTTCCAGAGGTGGACACCTGCTCTCTAGAAGTTTTACATAAACCATAAAGTAACAACTGTCACTAAATTTACTGATACAGACTCAGTTCAGAGTGGCACCCTTGAAGAGTTGAATTTTGAAAACTTAGTGAGCTTCTCTTTCGGGTTGTAATGAGCCCTGTTGGAGAAGCTTTACTTTGATACCATGTACAGAGACTCTGGATGTAAAAATTAAAGGCATATAAGGTCAGTATTATAACTTTGGTTATGTTTAAATTAATCAGTTGTTTCAAAACGTGCTCCAAGGCTATTGAAGGATAATTGTCTTCACATTAAAAACCACCGCATATTACTGTTTATTTTTGTTCTACTCTTTTCGCTTTTATTTTTTATTGTTTTTACTATGTTTGCTTCTGGCTATTGCTCTTCTAATTTGGCCATAATAATAAGCACTCTAAAGATACTAGTCAATACCTGGGGCCCTAAGTACTTTATATATATGAATTTTTGTGGAGATTATTACTCCCACGTATGGGTGAAAAACTGGAGCAGAAAGATAAAATAACTAGCTGAAGACCTCAGAGCCAGTGAAGGGCAGAGTGGCCCTTCAGGTGCCTGCATAGAACCCATGGAATTCATCTAACTGGTTACCATCGCGAAGGCAGGCTTGCTCCTAAATCTTTGGTATCTGTCTCCTGCTTCCCTCCACTGCCATTGTCCTGACTCAGGGACTGGTTTTTCTTCTAATTAGTTTTCCTGCTTCTGACTCCTCAATCCTTAACTCCAGTTCATCCTCCATTGCTTGCACTGCCACTGTAGCCACCTTTCTGTCCTGAACAAATGGAACGTGTTCCTTTCTGGGTCAGAGTTCTTCAGTGGCTTCCCATCACTTGTCTTCCAGATTGAGTCTGATCCCTTTAGCATGCTCAATCTCAATCCTGCCTACCGGTTTGACTTTAATTCCTTCTGTTATTGTGTTCCAACTTCAGGTTGTAACTTACTGAATTATTTTCCAAATGTTTCATGGTATCTTACAATGGACTAATATACTTTGTCTGTACTGTTCTTTCCTGGAATGTTCTAGCAATTTCCCTACCCCTCCTTTCCCTACCCCCCTAAGCTTTTAGCATCCTTTAAAATTTAATTCTAGTATTTTAATTCTACTCTGAGATGCCTTTCAAATGTCTAATTATGTATTTTTCATCTTAATTTCCACCCGACCTTATACCCTCTCATGGTAATTTCCATTATCTCGTTTTGTTGTCGTTTAAGAACTCCTCTCCATCTACACTGTGAGCTTCTTGAAGATAAACTTCATCTGTTCATCCTCAAAGCTCTACTTTCTCACACAGTGCCTGGAACATAGAATGTGTTCACTTAATATTTGTCAAAGGAATCAATGTATCCGTGAATGAGTGAATGATCTTTTGGCCCTGGTAGATCAAGTTTGCTAAGTTCAGTACAAGTTAAATATAGATTAGGCTCAGTATGAGAGACTGATACATTCTTTCTCAAGTCATACATATAATATATTATATATCATTTAAAATATTTTTAATTCTCAGAATAGGAAATGAGACTTGTATTATAGAGATTTGAATAAAGAGCATTAGTTTTGGGGCATAAATTTAGTGGTGCTGATTTTGACTAAGTTAGAGATCACTTTGCTTTTTCTTAGCTGAGTATTGAGTAATTGAGACTGCTGGATGAGTCACTGTTTAATAAACAGGATAGTATTACACTTCCACAGGGGCTGTGGGATCAGGGAGTGAGGGTGGGTGGGATAACTTTCAGTTAGTGGTGGGAGAATATGAGGGGGAGGAGTCTCAGGAAACACAGGGTGTGAGTATTCTATGACAGATGCCAAGTCACATTCTAAATACTGATGTTATGGGACTCCATCCAGAGTCGTGCTGTCTCACACGGCAGCCACTGGCCATGTGTGTCTGCTGAGCACTGTCTGCTGAATTGAGTGGTGACGAAAATGTAAAATACACAATGGATTTCAAAGACTCATTGCTTTCCCCAAAGTAAAGTATTCCATTAACAATTTTTTACATTTATTACATGTTGTGATGATAATATTTTAGATTTTTTTGATAAAATGTATTATTAAAAATGGGTGAAATTAATTTCTGTTATTTTAATGTGACTACTCGAAAACTTGGAGTTACATATGTGGCTGGCGTTGTATTTCTGTTGTGCACTGCTGACCTCGACTGTACTTTAAGGACTGCTGACCCTCAGCATAACTTCCTTTTATCCCTTCATTTACATATATCATTCTGAAGTCTGTCCTCACCTGCTTTGCCTTATCAGTATTAACCAGTTCACATGAGGGATTGATCACTACAGCTGTTCTTGTGATCACTAGGTTTTGACATCTATTTTTTTAACTGGTTTACATTTTGGAAAGTTTACTTGTCAGTTAATACTGTACTTGGGGAGAAATAGTTAATGAATTTAAGTAGCAACTTGTTTCCCTCCCTGCTTGTATTAATAGTTCTTTGTATTAAAGAAATGCATCATTTTAAAGGTATGAGGTGTGAAGTATGTATGAGAATTATCATCTCTCAAGGCATAATGTGAGACTACCATGTATTTCTAGCTCACCTCTTGAACTTCACTCTGTTTTGTAGTGCGCTTCACTCATTCTGTCCTTTCCAGGATTGAATATGATGCCTACCGCACCGATTTGGAAGAATTGAATCTTGGACCACGTGATGCAAACACTCTGCCAAAGATCGAGCAGTCACAGCATCTGTTCCAAGCACATAAGGAAAAATACGATAAAATGCGCAATGATGTTTCTATCAAGTTGAAATTTCTAGAAGAAAATAAGGTGCCTTTATTCTTTACTTTCTGAGATCTTTCTGTGGACTTAAGTCTCCTTAAAGAGATAAATAGAAAGGTTTTTTTCTGTTAACTCTCTCATTACAGTTGCAAAATGGAATTTCATCTATAACAAGTGTTTGAGTTTTTAGAAGTACCTTTCTGTCATAAAAGTCACCATCAACTCTACTGTTCTGGTCTTTCACATATAACAATTGGCAGAAAATACTTGATGTTCAGCTATTGATCTTCAAAGCAGTGTTGGTGTTAATTGCTTTTAAAAGTTATATAATGATAGGTTCTGCTCTGGATATTTTGAAACCTTTTTATTAGTGGTAAGTACAGATTTCAGGAAGAGCATTCTTCACATTAACTGATAAATGAAGAGTGACTAAAAATTTCAGCTTAGGGCTGCAGTTGACATAACCTAGAAGAGATTAGCCACGAAATCAATTTTTCACATTATTTCCATGTGACATGAACACATCTAAGGACTCGGACAGTGCGAGCTGAGACGGACCTGCTGTGGGCTTCACTTGGAGATGGAGTCATAGAATAACAGGCTCGTGAGTTTTGGTTTCAGTAAAGTATACGTTCAGTAAAGGTTCCCATTTTAACATTTTTTCCATCACATGTATTCTCAGTTTTGTGAGGGGGATTGCAGTCCTGGAAATGAGAGAGTCAGTAGTGAGCACAGTACAAGGCAGGTGAGGCTCAGTCCTGTAGAGATGGGGGTCTTGCCAGTGCACATCTGTGGTCCCCTTCCCGTGCCTTTCATGTCCTCTGAAGCCATGTCAGGCCTTCAACTCCGCTCTATTTCAGGTACTCTCAAAATTTTTCTTCAGTTCCAGTTGTCTGTTGCTATCTTCCTGTTGTTCTAAACATTTTCTCAGAAACTTCTGGCTACCACAAAAGCTTCAGAATGATAAGTTTCCTTGAGACCTACTAAGCCCAGCACCATCACTCCCCTTTTGTAGCTACAGTGGGTGACAAATATTCATGGGAACACATTACAGTGGCAGTGAGGGGACTGCAGCAGAGTTATCGGACAGATTGCTCAGCATCGTTCGAACGAGGGCCCAGTGCCGCCTGTCAGCCTCCGCCAGCTGAGCGCACAAGGTCGCACCGCGTTCATCGTTCATGTACCTGTCCATGTGTGGGTCAGTTACACTGCCTGACGTTTTCATGGATAGGACGGCATCAATACTTAGATACAGATGTGTACTTCAAATAGGAGAATATTTTTGACATACTGTCCTATCTATCATGGATTTGTAGTAGACAGTGTGCTAGAATTTTGGGGCCTCAATCCAAGCCTAATTTGAAGGGAAAGAATTTGGGGATTCACAACCTCTGCAAATAAAGAAAATAATTTTAGGAAATTTATAAAATGGTAATTGCATTCCATTGGGACCATTGAGTATTGTGTGGTATTCTCTGGATAGTGAAATTATAGGTAATTTTTGTTTTCTATAAATTTTTCTGTATTTTAGACAATTTCTATGAAAGGTTGTGTTGCCTTTTTAAAAAGAAAGGAAAATTATTTTGAAAGAATCACTACCTTTTAACCAGCTATGCTTATGTGGGTTTTGCCAGAGTAAGTAACAGTGAGCAGATTACACAAGGCTAAGCAGTGGCCGTTGACCGCTACTTACTTCTCTTGCCCTAGCCATCTGTGACACTTGGCGGGAGATCTCCAGATTCGGGCGTGAACGGGGAGGCCTGCCTTGTGTGTCGGCTCCTCTGCAGTTGACGTGCATTCTCTCACTTAACCCTTGCAACAGACTTCACCGCGGCAGCTGCAGAAAGGAAAGGAGGCAGTGACTTCGAGACTGCGTGACAGGGACTGGTTTGGCGCGAAGGTTGGGAGGGGAGGGTGGGGAATTTGTTCTGTGTCCCCGTGTCTAGTCGAGAGGGTGACAAGTGTCCAAGTGGAGCGGTGGTGGTGACGGTTGTTAGGGAGTCAGTGATGGGGTTGGGGCTGGGGTGAGCAGGGTCAGGGCTTCAGAGACGGGGGTAGAAGTCATGGCTCTGAGAACAATGTCGTCGTCACATCTTTTGACCTTTCTTACTATAAAACAAGAAAGTAAAATCGCCTTCGTTCTCAAGGATTTTATGTTCTTAGATAGCCTAGAGATATTCTTTGTTTTTGACTTTCCACAGTTGTTATCAAGCTAAGTTTTGATCTGAACTCAGAAATCAGGGTCTAACATAGAATCTTTAAAGAAACTCGGGTCTTTTTATCTTTTTTATTCTTCGAAACTACGAAGAGGCAGTGTTGGTCTTTGTTATTTTAAGCAATAAATAACTATAATTTGGATGAAGACGGATCCATAAGAAAACTCCTGGTTTTTTTTTGTTGTTGAGCAACTTTTTTTACCCCTTTAAAAAATTGTTTATAGCTCTGAGAGGAGGAAAAAGCAAGCCGAGGAACCTTTCTTGGCAGTTTGAAATGCCAGAAACCTGGGCGGGGCAGTGGAGGGGGGGGTTGTTCTTTTGTTAAACTCCAGCCAAATTTGTACCTTAGTCAGTCACCAAGCAATCTACTCAGCACTTGAATTTTAACAGAATTTAATATATTCTTTCTATTTTCTTAAATATCGTATATTGAATTTTTTTAAAACAAAGATATCTGAAACATCAGAGTGTGCTGTTTTGTAATTTGATGGTGTTGTAAAGGTGACTGCTATTTTTAAAAGCTGTTTTGCAGCTTTTTGGAATAGGCGTTGGGGCTCTCTTTTGGCTCTCAGATCATGGCTGTTGGGGTGTCTTCCCACAGCAGCACCTCCCTTCTAAAATGAGATGCCAGTGAGGAAACACTGAGGACATCCCTAAAGTAGAAGCAAACAGTCATTGAATGAAAGACTAAGGACCATCCTATGGCTATTAGAGTAGATTTTAGTGGCCAAACATTGTGAGAATGTTTTTGTTTGTTTTGTCCTTAAAACTTTTTAAACATTTTTGAGAGGGATAGAAAAGTAGATTCTTAGCTATATTTTAGAAAAGTGAGGTGTTTGTATGCAGTTAGCCTAACCTTCCTTTCCTGGCAGAACAAAGGGAATAGGTATGTAAAATATACACAGTCCTGTGTATGTGCATGGATTAATGCTGAGTGGTAGGTGCACATACCTGTGTTTGTTACAGATTTCTGACTATTTTAGAAATAGTTTCATTCTTAACGGAAAGCATTGAATTCTTCTACTGTTTACAGTCTATGCTCTCTTCAGCCATCCCCGTGATATACTGTGTTTGTCTTTAACCTGAACAACCCTTATGAGTCTCTGATATTCTCTTGTTTACTAAACAACACCGAGTTGCATAGCATTAAGGACAAAGTTAATTAGGCTTTTCTAATGTTTGTCCTTTCATCAGTGTTTCTCTTTTCTAGACCTTTAGATAATGTAACTTGAGCTGCCTTGTGGATTAAGTCAGTTTGTCTTTGATTGTTCCTTTCAAGTTTCAAAACAAAACACGGGCTACTTTAGTAAAGAGAAAAAAAAGTAGACATTTCTGTTGCTTTGTAGACTTTGTGAGGCTAGGTACCACGCCTTCCTTTACGGCGCCCATCTAACAATGGCGTTAAATGTATAGTGGTCATTTGGCAAATGCGTGTTTGCGTTTCCTGCAGAATTGGAGGTGCGCTGAAGGCAAGCGAGAGGGATGGAAGTGAGAGTCAGCTAGCATGGGGGAGAAGGGCGAATCCCGAGCACCTCACTGTTTGCTTTCTTTAGTGAGGGCAAAGCATACTCTCTCAGAAAGGCTTCTGTTGCCCGCCGTGTGTACAGTTTGCATAGAAAGAGGAAGCAAAAATTAGAGAAAAATGCGCAGATCATTGTAAGAGACCCATGTTTATTTTTTTAAACAACTTTCATATAGCTTAGAATCGCATAGAATATGAAAAAAGTAACTTAAGATTAATGTTTCTATCATTTAACTCGGAGATAGTAAATCTCTTTTCAAGGTTATTAGTGTCTTAGGGAAAAAAGAAAACCCTGAATGTGTCAAAGATTTAACAAAGCATTTTAGGGTATAAATAAAAAGTAAGGATGCTGTTAATTTGATTATATTTTTATTTTAAGAAGGATAAAACATACTCTAAGGTAATGTCAGTTAATTAGCTATAATCATTATATGCATTATTTTTTCCATTTATTACATTTCCGTGAATTAAAGGATTACAGGGGGCAAAAAAAGGTGAACCAAACTTGGGATCTGTCCTGGACACGTATTTGGTTAATATAGCTACTTAATTTTATTTAATTTTTTTGAACATTTATAAAAGTTTATGTGCATCATACTGATGACATATGCCAGGGAGCAGGACCTCAAATGCTCCAGCTACTTAATTTTTTTAAAACTTTTTTTCTCGGTAATCACAGTCATTCTGATTCTTAGGTTGATGGAGAAAACTGTTATTTTCACTCACTTCACGTTTTACATCTGTAATTATAATACAATAATATTTCTGTATATTAGGATTTCTTTTCTAGTATATTCTAGACTTATGTCATATGCATCTTTTTATGAATTTAACTTTCAGAGAAAAATCTAATGAACTAAAATGGTGAGGCAGAAAAAGGAGAATACCCAGAACATTAAAAACACCTAGAACGAAGTAAACATACTGATGTAATATGAGACAACTGTATCCTAGTTGTGATGACTCAGTGGCTTTATTCAAGTACACACTGT
>VMDR010022481.1:0-16186 GCA_007922815.1 Macrotus californicus | reverse complement strand
TGGGAGAGTTGTCCCTGAGGCAGCCCAGAGGACTCCGAGGACAGACAGCTACAGAATCACAGGACAGCCTCACTGTGGCTTCAGAACAAAGAAACCCATGAGGTGTCTTTCGGAGAGGCTCATGCTTGCTTGCTGTTGGTGTTGTTTAGGGGTCTGGTGGCAGCCCGCTTTGCCTTTGCAGCACACACTTTCCTTGGAGGATCTCATCCTCTCCTTCGACCACCTACAAAGAAGGAGTCCTGTCTAGTCCAGTCTCACTATGGCCCCTTCCACAGGCTGTGCTTCGGGACCAGCAGTCACGGGGCCAGGAGCTTGGGGGGCCCATGTGCAGTGTTGATGAAGGTAGGATACAGGATGGAGAGCCAGCATCGGCAGTAGAACTGCTGCTGTGGAGGGGCAAGCCCTCCCCTTCCTCTCACCATGCTGGATATGGCAAAATGAACACCTTGGGGGAAAAAAATCTTCAAAATCTGTTGAAACCAGTCATGCTCTGGACAGCTATACACTCTGTAAGTTGTGGAAATTTTTGGTGATGTGATTAAGCCCACAAATCAGCTTTTGGCACACTTGTATTTTGGAGAATTCTCTTTTGGAGAAATGGGTGGATTCAGAACATTAGATATCAACAAGAAAATGCAAGAGATTTGAGGCAAAGGGGTTAAAAAATCAGACCATGGAATGAGCTGAACTAGGAATTCTGGCACTTTCATTTAGTAACTGTGTGACCCTGGTGGTCAGTTAACTCCTCTGAGACTGTTTCCTATCTCAGGAAGAGGGCACTATATGAGTTAGGAGATTATGTTTGACAATATATGTAAACACTCTTTCCATAACGTCTGGCCCAGAGCACGTGGCAGTCCCTGTTACTCCTTACTGGACTCTTTTGTAGGCTGGCAAATGACTGACAACCCCTGGAGTAAACTGTGGCTGGGAAGAGGGCTCAAGGGGGTCGATCTGCGATGGGAGATGTTTGCCCAGCAGCCCGTGGTCCAGTTGCTTGTGGATTTTTATTAGACATACTTTCTCAAACTTGATTGCTGGAGATCAGGAATCTGTACCTTGAAAAACTCAGGAGATTTTCAATGCCACTTGGGGAGTGATGTCTGGTTCCACCTCCAGAAATCTTGGTGTAAAGGTGAGTGTGCAGCCTGGTCATCAGATTGTGAGCATTTTTGCCTATGATGCTAATGAGCCGCAGTCTGAGAACCACAGTACTAGACAGACGTTCTAGCACCATCTGTTCCTCCTTGATCATTCTGGAGTGGCTCCAGAATGTTTTAGGGTTCACTCTTCTCTGCTGAACCCGCAGGGGCTGGGAGAACCTGAAGCTCACGTTGGCTATTTAAACCCAGAGGCAGCTTAGGGGTATTGGTGCTGGGTGAGGAGCAGAGGGCATGGAAGAGCAGCTGCTCAGACCTCAATATGCACAATATTCACAGTGCGCAGTTTGCACAGTAATACTCAGATCTCAGGGAGGGAGAATTTTCTTCTCCCTGCAGAATCATGTTGAAGAGAAAGTTTTCTCCTGGTTAGGTGCAAAATTTACTTTCTGAGGCGGTTAAACATGGCCTTTCATAGCAAATAGAGAGCCTGCACTGAGGTGCTGACAACAAACAGGACAGAGAGGGGCCTGCTCTGATTGTTCAGCACCCTCTGTTCCTCAGTTGCTCCAGCTTCCTGTTATCCCCCTTGTCGGGGACTTTTCCAGGCCAGCCTCGTGGAGTGCCAGAGGAGGGAGGGGTCCTTGGGCATCCTGAGTCCTCAGGCATCCAGCAGCCCATGGCTACGCTCTGCTGCCAGGGTCAAGCCAATGCCAGTGTCTGGGCCCAAGGAGGTTGCCGTGAGACCTTTCCTTGAAAGAGGGGCTGGGGGGCTGCCATTTGCTGTTATGACCGGGTTTCAGGAATAGATTAACAAAATATCTCTTCCTTCTTCTCCCTCCCTCTCCCTCCCTCCCTTCCATCTCAGGGCATACAAAAGAGTCTCTACAAATGCAAGGCAATGCTACCTTTTATTTTGTAGCACTTGGGGCTTGATCTCCATACTCAAGGTGAGTACTTAGGAGAATAAAAGCATTTCCACTGAAAAGTCTTCTTTCTTCCTCAGATGTCTTACTTGGCCTCTTACCTGACTAAGACGAGCCCTCTTGTCAGAAGGAGGTTTTTTAAATCTGTCAAAGGACACTACCAGGAGGGTGAATTCATTATTTTAAAGCCCTTTTGGGGTCATCCTAACATTGCACTCTCCCTGAACTTCTTTGGATGGTAACTCAGAAGGTGGGGTTATTCTTCTCAGGGGGTCTGAGCTGTTTTGATAGTCTAGTAGTGTAAAAGATGGGGTTACACAGGATAAGACAGAACCCAAGGGATGAAGACTGACCTCAGGCAGAGCCCAGGGGAAGAGCTATGCAAGTATAATTTTTCATTTGTGTGATCCCAGGGAGTTACCTGAAATGTCTTTTTACTTATTTGTTTTCTTCAAAACAACTCTACATGATCTTTTTTTCTGAGCAGGGTAACTGAGACATAGAATTTATTAGTGAAGCTCAGGATGCTATGAGAAAGCACCTTGGCTTGCCCTAGCTGAGGACTGGAAAATCCTAATCTATGGATTGCTACTTCTTTCTCCACTGCTGTGACTGACAGGCCCCACCGTCAGGGCTGTGGCCTGGAAGCGCTCTAGCAGGGCCACAGAGCAGCCCCTGCCCTTGGTGCCAGCACAGACACACTTTACAGCCTGCAGCACATGCCGATCTTTGTTCCTCTGCCTTCGTGACTTAAATCCCAGAGATATAGCCAATATCAGGCAGCAGAAACTTCAGAGAAAGGATTTTTTTAAAAATATATTTTATTGATAAAAGGGATTTTTTTGTTGTTGAATTTTTAGATTTTAGAGAAAACATGACCAGTGTCATCTTTACAGCAAGACTCACTACAACAAAGAATAAGGATCTTTAATTTTTTAAAAGTTTATTTTATGCTATTCTTTCTCCACTTAGGTGCCACTTCTTTGTGGCCATGCCTCAGAATGTTCCTGCCCAGGAACTGCCCCCTTGGGAGCAGCGTGCTGCTCTAGAATAGCCTGCAGGAGATAGCATGAGACTGTGAAGAAGACTGATGTCTTTCCTTCATTCACCCACGCTGTTTATTCATTCATTGATCAAACTATTGAGCACCTTCTGTGCATAAAGCAAGGCTAAGACCTGGCTCCTGATCATGGCTGCTGGCTGGAGAAAGCTTAGCTCCTTCACCTCCTAGAATGGGCAGGAGAAGCTCTGTAGAGCACGGCTGAGAAGCACTGATGTGATGGAACTACTTCCTGGGAATCACATTGTCTAAGAAGGACAGTTGTCTGCACCCATGTTCAATCAGAGGCCAGCCTTGGATGGCTAAATGGATTTCATTATTTTACATTGTAGAAAGAGACAGCAAATCCTGGAGTCAGTGAATCATCTATAGGAGGGAGAGGTCAAAGGAGTAGAGCCACCAAGGTAGAGATACACTTTGCCCTTGTAGTCAGCGGTGGCCACGGGGTTGGGTTTGGAAGTGAGTGGAAGTGACCTGTGTCATCTCTGGATCATGGCCTCATGGCATTGGGCACTGGTTCCTCCACCCACTCTTCTTTCTTTTTATGGACTGAAGTATGGATATGGCAATGACCCAGCTTCCATCATGCATGTGAGACAAACACTGGGGATGGTAGAGTCACCAGGGAAAAAATCTGTGTCCCCTAACGAATATGTGAAGCAGACCTTGCTGCCAGTCTAGATTGCTCACCTGTCCTATCTGAGAGAAATCACTACTGTCTGTGTAAGCCATACCCTGTTGGGCCACTTTGTTATAGCACTTACCCATCACCCTAACTAATACACAGGGGCAAAACTACAGCTCTTTCTTTCTTTCTTTCTTTCTTTCTTTCTTTCTTTCTTTCTTTCTTTCTTTCTTTCTTTCTTTCTTTCTTTCTTTCTTTCTTTCTTTCCTGAGCTTAGAACTGACAAGGGGAAGGATGCTAGACCCATACAGGTGTGGATAAAAATACTGCATTTGTCACTGGCACAGCCAGGCTGAAGAAGCAGCTGTAAAGCTGCACCCAAGTGGTTTTGCTAATACTTCATTTCTAAATTAGACTTAATCACCTCATCAGGGGTGGCATGGTAGAGGGGCATGAATGGTGTCTCCAGGAGGGAGAGAAGAGGTTGAGCCAAGAATCATTTTTTTTTCTTCCCAACCTCAATAATCAGATAGATCATTCCCCATCTTCTGAGACAGAATAAGAAAGGTAGGTGGGGAGAGGTGAGGAAGCGCATCTCCTGCATGTGGAGAATGGGGTATCTACTGTCATGTGGCAAATGTCCTGCCAGTGGGCACAGTGGTTGCAAGAGAGTCAGGCAATGGTTTGTGCATCTGAGGTGACAGTATCTGAGACCTGCCAGGCTCAAAGCCTGGAATTCTGGGTCTAGCAGTGAAGACATAGTTAGCAGCAAGGCTAGAACTTCTGGTCCAGACGTAAACCACAAGGGCACTTACCGTGTCACATAGCAGGCAGTGCAGAGGCAGGGCTGGCTTCTGGGCTGTTGATTCAGTGACTCAGCCATGTTGTTAAGGACCAGGTTCTTTCCTTCGTTCCATTCCACCTTCCTCTGAGCTGGCCTCATCACCTCCAGAGCCTACATTGTCCAGAATCACAGGTGAGAGTGGATCTTCCTGAAGTTCTATTTGAGAATCACAGGACTTTCCCAGCACCTCTCTCTGCACTACTTCCTGTTAACTTACTAGTGAGGAACAGGTCATATTCCACTCTTCACCCACCACACACAAGGTGGCTGCAATTGCTTTAGATGAGTCAGCCTCACCCTTCCCCTGGAGCGGGAGCTGCTCCCTCTGGGACCATGACATGTGGGGGAAGGAGAGGCCAGGTGCTCTCAGGAAGTGGGTATAACCATGGCCTCCAGCAGCCCTGTGGTCATTTGATTGCTCCCTTCCTTCAGAATTACCTTCTCAAATGGAGATTTTGAAACAGATGTCAGAGACAAATCACCAAATGGTTTCATATAAATTATGCCTATTTCTCCGTGTCTGATTATCTGTGCAGGAATATTGGCATTTGTGGGGCATGTCTGCGGGCATTTGGGCTGTGCACATTGGTGTATTTCCATGGAGGGATGTGTGTGCATGTGGGCAGAGGTCTTCCCATTACTCAAATCAGTGAACTCTTGGGATATATGACCCTTCACACATTTTGCTTTCATTGCAGGAATGCAGACATAGTTAATACTTTTGGTATCAGGTCCATTTGTAAGGAAGAGCATCTTTTTAGAGTTAATGAGTAACAACCTGGCAGGCCCCACCCTGGTGCAGGCTCTTGGCATCTCTAAACCAGAGATGGAACAGTCCTGGAGGTAGTCTATCTCTCTAATATTTTCTCTCTTCAACCCAATGGTAGCTGAGTGTCCTTCTAAGACACAGGCCTGATATCATTCACCTGCTCTGAAATCTCTAAGGACTTCCTATTTCCTAAAACATGAAGTACAAATCTCTTGCTTGACACTAAAGCCCTCTCTGATCTGGCCCCGGTAGACATTTCCAACATTATTTTCCCATTGTCCACACTCTAGTCAAGCTAAAGAACCTCTGTCTACCCATCCATTCATTGATTCATTCCTCTCGGATTATCCTAAGTGGTCCCCCTGCTTCCACTTTCGCTCCTGTTGTCCGTTCTCACCTCAGCACCCACAGCAATCCTGTTTAGTCAGGACGGAAAACTTAAGTCAGACGGTGTCAGTCCTCTGCTCCAAACCATCCAGAGCAGGGAGGCCAGACTCAGCCAATAAAATATACAGGATGCCTAACTAAACTTGAATTTCATATAAACAATGAATACTTTTAAAATAGAAGTATGTCTCATGCAATATTCGGTACATACTTACATTAAAAAAAAGCATTATCCCCCTGAAGTTCGAATTTGCTGGGTATCTTGTATTTTATCTTGTGACCTTCCACCAATGATTTCCATCTCACTCAAAGTTAAAGGCAAAGTGCTAACAACAGCGCTGTCTGGTATAGTGTCTGTATTTCTCTGATCTCATCACCCATCTCCCTCTGCCTGCTGCCTCTTCCTCATCCGTTGCCTCTCTCTTATGCTCCTTGAACTCAGCAAGCTCATTCTTGCCTCAGGGCCTTTGCACTTGCTTCCTCTGCCTGCAATACTCTTCCCTCTCGGAGAGTCACAGGTGTCCCTCCCTTCTTGCAGCTCTCTGTTCCAATGTCAGTGAGGCTTTTCCTGATCATTCTGTCTAAATTGCCGCTCTCTACATGCTGCCATTACCTATCCTTTCCTGCATTGCCTTTTCTCTCGAGCAATTATTGTTACCTGACAGAATTTCTATTTACTTGTTTATTCACTCATTGCCAATCTTCCTCCTCATTCCTAATTGGAATGTAATTTCCGTGAGAACAGGCATTTTGGTCTATTTTACTCAGTGCTGCCATCTCAGTGCTTAGAAAAGGCCTTCCGGAGTAGGTAATCAATAAAAAGCTGATTAATGGACAAATAAATCAACATACAAATAACTATATAATACAACTTTAGTGAGTGATAAATGCTACAGAGACAAATTAAGCAGGGCAATAGGGGAGAGTGATGGATGGAGCTATCTTATGTGCAGTGGTCTGCTTTGGGGAGCTGGTATTTTAACAGAAACCTGAAAGCTTTTTAAAATTATAAAATACAGTGTTATCAACTATATCATCCTGTTTTACACTAGATTCTTACTGAAAAAGTTTTGATGACAGCCCCTTCTACCTCCAAACTTCCTTTTGTCCTTTGCTCTACCTGAAATCACTGCCTTCCTCACATCCTTGGATAGAAGTCGTACCTCAAATGAGCAGATAGCTTGGCTGTTGGACACTGTCCCATGTAGACATGAATAAAAGCAGGCTTTCCCTCCATTCTGACCCCATATAACTGGCACAGAGAACAAAGAGTGAGTAGGTGGGAGTGGGGATGGGGTTTATTTTCATGTCTTAAACTTTGTTGTACTGCTGCCCGAATCCCACTGACAGTCACTGACGACCGCTTGGTTCCTTAGCATCACTCCCGGTGCTGCACCCCGTCCTTCTGACAGCATGGGACTTGGTGTGGAATTTCTCTGAGTGGGCTCCACGTCTTCACTCTGCACTGGGCACCACAGACCAGTGCTTTGCCCTGGAAGTGAAAATAAAAGTTCTGTGAGGATCACTGGAAGTCTAAGGATTTCTTATCTCGTACAGATGAACCGAACAAATTCTTTGTTCTCAGTAAGGACTAACTGGAAGAGAGTTTTGAAGCTGAAAAAAATCAAAGCTAGTGCTTTAGTCTTCTTAGCGTCTTTAAACATCAGGTCTTCTTTTTCAAACTTAGCTGGGGGATGAAGAATTTCGCCTGCATCTGTGTTGCTGTCAGAGAGGGCATGTCCCTGGGATTGTACTCAGAGGCCTCGGTGCCTTACCTCAATCTTGCTTTAGGGATTTCAGATACACAGGTGTTAACCTCCTTCCTCAGGCACAAAAACCTCCAAAAAACTGCAGGATTACTGACTCAGTTGGGAGGGAATTTCTACCAGTAAACTCACTTTTGTCTTTTCTGTCTCCTCAGGATTTTCCAGATATATTTTGCATATTTAAATGTACAACAGTTATGTGAAAAACTTTGTTATAGCTTCCAAATATTACAGAAATGGAACAAGTTTGCTCTGAATGAGAAAACCCAATAACACAAATTTTATTTTCATTTCATTTTCTCTTTGGCTGTTCTGGGAATTTATATTGGCCATTTCATTTTACTGTTTTGGTTTTATAAGGATATTATCTGGGTGTACAATAATGTTTTTTTTTAAAAAAGAGTTGTAAATTGTTTTAAAACTTTTGAATCTAAACATGCAAAGACTAAATATTGTCATCATTTTGTTTGCCATGTGAATTCTTGAAGTCATGCTCTTTTTGCATTGGTATCTAAAGACATGGAGGTCCATCAAAAACGCTGGTATTTTCTTCCAGCTCATTATACGACTCTCTGGAAGTTACTGTTCTAATCACTTATAAAATAGCACTTATTAAGTAATGATTATTTCTGCTTTTGCTTGGTGTACTATTTACATTCCGTTTAGGACTTGTGTGACCAGTGACCAAGCGTTGACCTGTGCTCACAGTGGGATGGAATAAATTTAGCTGGCTTCTTCTCATATTTACCTTCTTAAAGCTTAGTAATTCGTGACTTCCCCTTGACCTGAGGGATGAATACAGCATGGGAGTCACTGATGAGACCAAATTCCTAACCTATACAGAAACACTTGTGAACGACCAAATGACTCACTTATTAAAGGCCAGTACTGCAGGCAGGCATGGTAAGAATAACTCCCATTTATTAAATGTTTACCTCGTCAGAGGCCCAATGCTAAGTGCTTTACCCACATTACCTCATCTACTCCCCGAAACAGCCACCTAAGTTGCATTCCATGATCACTCCCATCATGCAGACGAGGGAACTGAGACTTAGAAAGTGAGTGTCATGTGACCAGCAAGGGGCAGAACTAAATTCTTGAGTTCCAGAGCCTTGGAGTTTAACCAAAATGCGTAACCACAGTGCTATAAGGTCAACCAACTTTGGAAATAGTAGTGTAACCAGAAATACAATTTCTAATTTAAAACAAAACATTGTTTTCCTGGAAAGAATCGTAGTCACGCCCCTGCTCTGGGTAGAATAGTACACCCTCTCTCTTGGACTTAAGCCTAGAGTCTTTCCGAACTTCAATGCCCAGCTATTCTAGTGACTAGTGAACACGTTACCATCCTGCTACGACATAACTGACCTTTGTGATTCAAATTCTAGTTAATGATAATATTTTTAAAAGTCTGTGAGAATGGCAGAGAGACAGCACCCAAGAAGAATTGACAATGTCCAAGGCTATAACTCAGCAAAGCTCGACGTAGAGAAGATATGCGCAAGGGATTAACTGCATAATCAGAGCATGAGGAGAAACAGAAGAGTCAGCGTGGTCGTAGGGTCAGGGCTCTGTAAGGCATCTTGCTAACTCCTACAGTGTCTAGCAGAGTGCCTTTCATATGGCAGTTGCCCAATCAGTACTTGTTGATTAAGTGCAGGAAAAGAAGTCTACTAATCTCCTAGGAGGCCCAGCATTCCACTCAGCAGATAGGACCTCATTGGAGCATCAACAACTTTAAAGGGCACTTACAAGTTGTTAAGAAGAAACCAGAAGCAACTTCTAAACATGTTAACATAAGAATGATTTCCTTGGCCCTCAGCTTCAGAGAAAAGAGGGTTTGAGGGGGAAATAACCTCTGCAAATGAAGAGAGAGGGTGATCACCACAGTTATAATACTTCGTCAGGTCAAGTTCATTTTACTCTCTCAAGTAGAAATGGATGATTTCAAGGGCTAGAGAAGGCCACGTGGATTGTCAGCAAAAGTTCACAGTTGGCAAAGTCATTACAGGGGTTTTATGGTTTGAAAGTAGGCGGAAGACACTAATAAGAGATGAGTAGACTAGAACATCACCAAAGGGCAAGATTAATGTTATAAAATAAAATCAACAGGTAAATTAGACATGTCAGTGTTGAATGCCCTTCTGTAATATACAGAATAAAATAAAAATGATTGCAACATCTTCCCAAAGTGCACGAAAAAGGTTGAAGAACATAACTTCCTCAATTTAACACTCATCTCCTCTCCCTCATCAAATTCTTTCTTAAAATTTCTATCCTTATCATATGACAAAATAGGTGGGAATTAAATATTTCAGGAAAATATGATCATTAATAGAACAATTGGATTTTTATGGATATATGCTTATTATTTCTTGTGACTTTATATTGTCTACATTTTTTGGTGATAAAAGTATTCTTGGTTGATGTGATGGAAAGTCTGTTTTGCTTATCATTGCATGTTACATTGACATATGCAGGTCTCATTGTAGAGCAAACAACCTCAAAGCTTAGAGAACTAAAGTAATAAATATTTATTATTTCTTGGGGTTGTGTGGGTCAGTTCTTCTGATCTGGGTTTCCTCAGTTGATCTCTGCTGAGTTGGTTCATGTGCCTATGGTCAACAGGATCTGCAGCGCCCCACTGCAAGAGCGTGGGTACAGGGAGACAAGAATTTGTGGCCATCTTTTCAATCTATGCCAACCTGCAAGGTGAACAAGCCTGAGCTAGCCTGCTGGAGAATGAGAGGCAAGTGGAAGCCTGAGACAACTCACTGTGCAGGCTGCAAACTGCCCACGATGTGAATGAGGTCATGTTAGATCAAAGGCTGCAGACCTGTGCCTTGGGGCAGTGCACTCTCTTATTGTGACTGCAGCTTGAGACTGTCATGTGAACAAACCCAAGCTAGTCTGAGGAGGATGAGAGCTTATGTGGAGAGGCACGTGGAGTGAACACCATCTGGTGGATGTGTGAGTGAGGTCATCCTGGATTTACTAGTTACCAGTCAACTTGCTAGCTGACCACAGACACATGAGCAAACCCAGTACAGGTCTTCCCAGCTAACTCAGGTGAGAACTGCCTGCCTTCACACAGAATTGTGAGAAACAGTATAGAGTTGTTTAAAGTCACAAAATTTTGTAGTAATCTAGTATGCCCCCGAAGTAAACTGATATACCACTGTACCTCCAAACTCAACACATAATGCTCAATAAATACTTTTGAATTAATATTTATGATGTTATAATAAATATAAGACTCTCATAACTACTTACAAAAGCATATTTTGTTGTCACCTGACTGAGTTTGCAAATCACTGAATTAGATTATATGCTCTGAAAACTACCAGGTGTTAGGATAGACATTCAAGAAAGATGTAATTGCAAGAGTTAATTAGGGAAAGTGAAAAGAGGTAGAAACCCCAACAGCTGCATGCCTCATCTCTGCTAGATGTTTACTTAGTTAATAATAATAAAAGTAATAAGATTAGGTTAGAAAAAGAGCCTATATTTCAACTTGGTTTCTAAAACAAATCAGAATTTAAATTAGTTTTACATTCTATCCATGTAAGATAAAAAGAGAAACAAAATAAGATGATGTAGTTTACTATGGAGAATATTACATAAACTTAATGTGATGGATCCATTATAGAAAGAAGATGTGTTATTCCTATTTAAACAACAGCAGCAACAATGATAAATCAGAATCAAGCATGCAGCTGCATACAGGAAATCCTCTCGAAACTAACACAGATTAAAAGTTAGAATGCCATCTGAAATGAACCCTTATAGTGGCATGGAAAAAATGTGCTGCCCCACCCTGTCCCCCACAATTAACCTTGTTTTTCCCTGGTAGATGTCAGCAGCCAGGGGAGGGTAAATGGTCCACTGGGAATCTAAGGTGTTAGTGCTCTTTGCCCCCATGCCATGCTAGAATTTGCTGGAAACTAATAAAAAAAACAAAGTAGTGAAACTAGGGTTTCTTCATTCATTCCACTTTTAACAATTTAAAGATAGAATTTCACTGCACAAATCAAATTAAAACACCTTCCAGTGGCATCCTCGCTACTCTCCCCTCCATGGGCACCCCCACAGAAGCCAGTTTCTCTGAACCACTCCTAATCATTGTACTTCTGGAGATGATAACCCCAGAATGATGCACCCTGCTCTTTAAGATGGAATGAAAAGCAAACAATAACAAATAATGATTTCCCGTGTAGATGAGGGTGTGTCATGAGCCCTCTGATCCTTACTCCACACTCTGTTATACTGACCATGTGTTTCCCCACCAGGCACCCTGGCAGAAGTCAGAGTAGCCTCAGCCTGACACAGAGCTGGGGTTGTCTCTGCGGTTGATCTTTGATTTCAGTCCATTGTGACAAATATCTTACCGTGCATGCCAAACAAATGAAAGAGTAAGCTACGCTTCCCAGTTTAGGTAGCTGGTTGCATGTGTGGCCAAGTCTCAAGCTCTCATCTGTTTCCAGTGAGATCCACTTTTCCTCTGGGGTGTCAGGACTTTAGGAGCCAGGAGCATATTGTGTTGTCTCTGGCATAAACCCACTTCAGGATGCCTACCTCCTGCACACACAGGTTTTGTCTCTGGAGACAGACAAGTAAACAGACTGTGAAGTCGAACCCACAAGAGGTTGAGGGAAAGCTTTCTGGACATGAGTGTTCTCTTAAAAAAGAACTGAAGGACTTGAGAGTGTTCCCAAATGGAGGGAATAGGAACCATACAATGGCCAGAGAACAAAATGCCTACTTTGGGCAGCAGAACTCAATCAATGCAACTATATAATAAAGGGGATGAGATGTGGGCAGATGGTTAGTGTTGGGAGAGAAAGGTGCAGACATGAGGCCACACCGAGCCACCAGGAATTTGTATTTTCTCCTGAAAGTTATGCGTAATTTTTGACAGAATCCAAGCATAGGAGCAGCATGGTTTCAGAAAGATCCCTCGGGCTGTAGTATAAAGAGCAACTTGAATGCACGTAAGGGTAGGGAAGGAGTGGTGAGAGGGCAAAGTCAGACAAAAATGGGAGGAGAAAAACAGCTGCGAACAAACCAACAAACAAACAAGCAAACAAATAAAAAATGGTCTCTATTTCAAGACCTGAACTTGGAGAGCAGCCATTGGATTTAAGAGATATGAGGGGCGGAGAATGCACATGACTTGAAGTGTGATTAGATGTGATGATGAAAGAGAAGACAAGGTCAAGGATGACTCCGAGTTTTTATCTTGTACAACAGAATGTGTGCTTCTCTGAAATTAAGAATATCAAAGGAGGAGGTTCTGGGAGAACATGAATTTCCCTCAAGTTACATTAAGTTTGAGGTGCCTGTGGGAGGTCTGGGGAGCAGGGATGATAGAGATGAGTTTCGGTACTCAGGAGAAATGGGACTTGGGGTAGAAACTATGGGATTGAAATCATAGAAGGCAAAATGTGTGAATGTGCAAGAAAAGGAGGTAAGATTAATTCACCACACAGACAAAAACACCTTCCTATGCACTGGTGATGCAAGGCTGGAAGATGCAATGAAAATGTAGATTCTGTTAGAATAGCAACAGGACATTAAATCCACGGCTATTAATATAATCCACGACAAGGAAATTTGTTTGGAAAATCTATAAAACTGTAACGAGGACAATAAAGGCAGACTGGAGTAAGTAGAGAGCTATAACTTACTATGTATTTAAATGACTAAAAACGGTGAAGATGAAAATACCCCCTGGGTTAATATATGGATTTCATGCAATGCTTATTAAAGTCACAGCAAGAAACTCTATGTAAATTTACAAAACAATGGTAACATTCTTTGTGAAATAATCAGTGGAGAAGAGTGCATATATGGATCAATACATAGGAAAATATGGATATAACGCTTTAGATTATACAAAATGCTTTCACAATGTTATCTCATTGAATTCTTATAATGGCTCATAGTGACTCTTGTTTGATTATTATGCCCATTTTAGGGTGACCATAAGTCCCAGTATACCTGGAGCAGTCCAGTTTTATGCTATTGTACAAGTGCCCCTCTTTCGTGTAATATTTTTCCTAGATGTTTTTCTTTCTAAGACAGTATTATTATTAACAGTTACAGTAAAATAATCTGGGATAGGCTTGGCACCATCTTCATGGAGTACTTCAGTCTCCTGTCACAGTCACATCCAGGAGTGGGTAAGGAACATGTGTAGGAAATGGGATCACACCTTAATGTGGGTTGAACTTGAAAGATATACAATGATAACATCCCTCCCCCAGTGCTTATTTGATGCAAAGTCACTAATACTTCCCTTCTAAGTGCGGCATACAGAATGAGGACAGACTCACCAATAAGACAAACCGCATGCAGATTCTGTAGCTAGCTATCCATCTCTTTCTACTTTGGTGGGAGAAGTATTGGATATGGCCACTGGCTCAGACCAGTGACTTGGTGAGCCAGCTGGCTGCTCAAATGAGCCAGTTGCATGAAGCTACCAGATTGCCAGCTGGTGGGGTCAGTGGGTAACTTGGAAAATTATAGGTTATGTATAATAAGCAAAATATGTACAAGATATGGAGGCACAGTTGTTCTTCCATGGAGCATGATGATTTTTTGAGTATTTCTTTTTTTATTCTTTCTTTTTATTTTTATTGTGTTTTTCCATTACCATTTATCTCCTTTATAACCTGTTCCACCTCCACCCACCCATCCCCCTCCTCTCCGAGATCACCACATTGTTGTCTGTGTCCATGAGGCCTTTTTCTTTTTTGCTCAATTCTCCCAAGAGTCCCCACCCCAACCCTGCAGAGCTTTCAGCCTGCTCTCTATCCATGAGTCTGTCTCTGTTTGCTTGTTAGTTCAGTTTGTTTCTTAGATTCCACATATGAGTGAAATCATATGGCATGTCTTTCTCTGACTGGCTTATTTCACTTTGCATAATGTTTTCCAGATTCATCCATGCTGTCACAAAGGATACAATTTTCTTCTATTTTTACAGCTGAATAGTATTCAACTGTATAAATGTTCCATAGTTGTTTTACATACTCGTCTACTGATGAACATTTGGGCTGCTTTCAAATCTTGGCTATAGTAAATAATGCCGTAATGAACATAAGGATACACATATTCTTTTGAATTAGTGTTTTAATGTTTCTCCAGATATATTTCCAGAAGTGGCATCGCTGGGTCATAAGGCAGTTCCATTTTTAACTTTTTGAGGTATCTCCATACTGCTTCCCACAGTGGCTGCATCAGTCTGTATTCCCAACAGTGCAAAACTGTCCCCCTTTTGCCACATTCTTATCAGCACTTGTTTGTTGATTTATTGATAATATAGCCATTCTGACAGGTGTGAGATGGTATCTCATTGTGGTTTTAATTTGCATTTCTCTGTCATTAGTGACATTGAGCATCTTTCCATATGTCTATTGCCCATCTTAATGTCCTCTTAGGAGAAGTGTCTACTCAGGTTCTTTGACCAGTTGTTAATTGGATTGTTTGTGTTTTTGGTGTTGAGTTTTATAATTTCTTTATACATTTTGGATATTAACTCCTTATCAGATGCATTGGCAAACATGTTCTCTCATTCAGGGGGTTGTCTTTCATTTTGTTGATGGTTTCCTTTGCTGTGCAAAACCATTTTAGTTTGATGTAGTCCCATTTGTTTATTTTTTCTATTGTTTCCCTTGCCTGAGGAGGTATAGTCAATAAAATATTACTATGAGCAATGTCTGAGATTTTGCTGCCTATGTTTTCTTCTATGATTTTTATGGTTTCAAGTCTAACATTTAAGTTTTTAAACTATTTTGAACTTTTTTGTGTGTGTGGTGTAAGAAGTTGCACATGTTTTTTCACATATGCCCAATTTTCCCAACACCATGTATTGAATAAATTATCTTTAGCCCATTGTATATTTTTGTCTCCCCTGTCAAATTTTAATGGACTATAAAGGTGTGGGTTTATTTCTGGGTGTTTTATACTGTTCCATTGATCTGTGTCTGTTTTTATGCCAGTACCATGATGTTGTGATTACGTGGCCTTATAATGTAGTTTGATATGAGTTAGTGTGATTCCTCCAACTTTGTACTTCTTTCTCAAGATCATTGTTGCTATTCGGGGCCTTCTGTGGTTCTGTATAAATTTTTGGAATATTTGTTCTAGTTCTGTGAAATATGTTATTGGTATCTTGATAGGAATAGTATTAAATTTATAGTTTACTTTGGGTAGTGTGGACATTTTAATGATGCTAATGCTTCCTTTCCATGAACATAGTATGCATCTGCTTATTTGCATCTTTTTCAATTTCTTTCTTCAGTGACTTATAATTTTCTGAGTACACGTCTTTTACATTCTTAGTTAAATTTATTCCCAGGTATTTTATTTTTTTTGAAGCAATTATGAATGGGATGTTTTCTTAATTTCCCTTTCTGATAGTTCATTATTGGCATATAAAATACAACTGATTTGTGGATATTAATTTTGAATCCTGCTACTTTGCTGAATTCATTTATCAGTTCTAGTAGTTTCTTGGTGGAATCTTTGGGGTTCTCTACATACAGTATCATGTCATCTGCAAATAAAGACAATTTTACTTCTTTCTTTCCAATTCAGATGCCTTTTATTTCTTCTTTTTGTCTGATTGCTATGACTAGAACTTCCAGTGCTATGTTGAACAACAGAGGTGAAAGTGGACATCCCTGTCTTGTTCCTGACCTTAAGGGG
>VMDR010022480.1:0-16183 GCA_007922815.1 Macrotus californicus | reverse complement strand
GCAAATATTTCAGCCGATGGACTAACACTGAAGTTCTTTTCCTTTCTAAGTATCTCCTTATAGTTTGTCCCACAAAACTGCTGACTTCTTCTCTGAGACACATAAAACGGACTGTAGAGCAAGAAATCCCCCCAGTAGGTCAATGACAGAATGAGCAGCTACCTGCGGCCATGGGCCCTGGGAACTCAGCGGCATCCTTGAGGAGCACACCATGCTCTGGGGGTTTCCGAAGCTCAAAGAGGAGTTCTTCAGGTGCTGTCCCGGTATCTCTTACTACCAACTGGAGTCCTGCAGGCAGGAGGATAAAGCATGGTGAGAAGGTGTGTACACTAAAAACTGTATTCTCTGTATACACTAAAGCCACAGGCCAGCCTGGAAGCCATGTTGTGGGGAATCTGAGTTACAAGAAAGTACCTTTTATATCCAATCAACCACAAAGGAGTGAAAACTGGTAATATAGTCAATTCCCATACAAGTAGATTCTTCCACAAGTTAACATATAAGTAGGTAGTTCTGAATTCAGAACACCTTCCCCCAACCCCCATACAAATGAAGGTTTGGAAGTCCACAAAAAGTCAGTCCTGACTGGCTAGCATAGGTTTTCCTCCAGAAAGTACTCCTAGAAACTGGTTTTGTTTTTGTTGTTTCTTTCCTTCTTCTTTCTCTGAATCTATATATTGAATCAAGTCATTTTAATGATGGCTGCTTCAGCCATCACTGGAGTGAGAAGTAGGGTAAAAGTGACAGTTGGCTTGTTTATAAGTGGATAATAATTAATTTTAGGCCAATATCCACATAAAGAAACTGGATAAGGATCTGTAGAGCACACCTAACAAAAATCACAATATCCACTGTTTGCTCTTATTACACGATGTTCTTGGTAATGGAGTACACTCTAAAGAGTGAGTAATGGGTAAGTCAAATCACATACAAAAAGAGTTAGTGGGCCAATACTAACTCCTTACAACTGCTGAAGTTTATTGTGACCTGTCATTTCTCCTGGCTCTCTTTACTTTCTAAATAAGAAATAAAGGAAATTATTGAAATGGCTCCCTTCTATTCTCTCTGCTACTTTTTATTTTAGTGATGCCAACAAATCAATCTCCTGGAGGCTGGAAAATAACTCCTGTGTTGTAGTCCATCACTGAGCATTGGCCTCTCAAGGGTCTATTTCCTTCTCTTTTCATGGAAATGGGCAGAGGGAAGGATACAGATGAGGATGCAAGCAACTTCTGGAAGAGGAGGCCATTACATTTTGGTAAGCTTCGAGAGGTTTGAACAGGGACTGTCGCTGAACTATGGCTCCATTCCCAAAGCCGTGTTTCTTTCGGGCTCCCAGTTCTTACCCACAGGGGTGCTGCCTCCTGGGCCAACCTCGAGCAGTGGAGCTGTGACCTGGAACACTGGCGGGTGCTGGTCAGAGGGAACTAAGTGAATGGTGAGGGCCATCTCTGGACTCGTGTGTTCTCCATCTGAGACTAGAAACGGTACACAAGCACACACGTGAATCTACTACAGCCTGGTCACCTTGAGGCTATTTCCTTCAATGTGCAGCCAGAAGTTTTTTGGATTACCTTAACACTTTGCTATGATGTTTACACATAGAAAAAGTAAGCAAGCAAGACACTGCAGGCTGCTCTAACAAAACTTTCTCTATGAGATAACGAAAAGGTTGAAGGGCCCTAACGGCAAGTTCATTTGAAGAAGCAAGTTTCACAACAAGGTGAGATTGATAAACGTTAGTGGAAAGAAAAGTAATACAAAATTTGCACCCTTAAATGGTGTTGGTAAAGGCTTTTATTTATGGAATTATTTTTTCAGTTAAATTCATTCTTCCAATGTTTCAGAAATATTTTTTCCAAGAAATCTCTTTTAGAAAGGACATGTCTATGTCTCACTACAAAATAACTTTTGGACAGGACAGAAAATGTCCATATAAATATCTCTAACAGCATTTGTTTGGAAGTAAGCAGACCCATTTTCACCTGGTCATTATGCACAATGCAATAAGTGGAAGACACCTTTGTTCACAGTGACCTTAAGATTTTATTTCCCTGGATTTTGTGACACCCAAGTGAATACTGATCACCTGAGGGAAATGAAAGTAGAATTGCCTGATCCTAGATTCTTATTGCCACTTTCCCATAATTTAACTCACTCTCCCTTCTCTAAAAACCAGGAGGAATACCTGTATCACCAACTCATCAATGTGTTTATCTGTAGTGGCAATTGACAAAACGGTATTGTTGATAATTTTAAACGTGTGGCATGCTTGCATATGGGTTGGTTATAAGAAACCGGTTTCCTTTTTCACTTTCTTCTGGACTTAGTAACAGTCAGTAGGAATCTGACCGGTACTTAAGTAAAGTAGAGCATTGCTCAGTGACTCCTAGTAGTGACTTCATTTAGATTTTAGATTTCTCTTTCCTTGAGAATTGATCGAAAAAATAAGATCGGATTTTATAAGGTACATTCCATATCCAAGAGAAGTCCAGAAATAGCCCTGTCAAAGGACAGGGGACATCGGTCCTGTAAGAATGGAGGCTTTGTGGCTCCGGCCATGCAGTCAAAGGTTAAAATTATTGCCTGTGGTTCTTTGTTTATGCCCAGTCTTCTCTCTGGATCATCAAAGGTAAGAACAGATGATTCTTAACTTTTGAGGAATTTTGGACAAACATGCAAACTTTTCATAAATTTCAGTCAATTCAGGATTTTCTGGAGTCCCTGTAATCTAAATTAAAAAACCCCTTTGTTAAATAATAAATAATTGCAAACTATAATTTTAATTTTTTCTATGTTTTACATTTATTTTATTTTTAAGTGGGGGAGACTTCAGGGAGCCTTCACCGTCCTCACTTTACAGAAGAGGAAAGAAAAAGCCCTAAAACTTCAGAGCCCTGGTCCTGTCACACAGCCGTCTGTGTGAGCAAGGCACACACCTTTGCCTCTGTAAGTTCTCCTGGTAGCTATTATATAACCAGAAAATATATCATGTGGGTACAGGGTTTTGCAAGTGAGTATGAGAGCTTTCAATCTAAATGTTAGCAATCACATGTCCAGCCCTCTTTTTAAGCAGTGTTTCTGATTTCTTTGGGAAACACTCAAACTGCCCCTTTGGGCCAGACGCCTCCGGTGGGCACCATTCCCCCCGGTGTGTTTTCCTTGCTCAGGACAGTTCTGCAGAGTACCTGTGCTTGACTTGAAGCAGCCAGGCCAGGAATATCAGCTTGCCTTCTTACCTTAGTTGATTACCCAAATTAGCTGTTCATTGCCCTATGGGTTAAATGTCAGGGTGTGGGCTTGTTGTCCCCTTAGTTAGTATGTTCCCATTTTAAAGTTCTCTCTCACAAAATTCTCCTAAGAGATGGCCAGATTCCCAAAGTTTTTCTTCTTAAAAAAAGGAACCTTTCATACCCTTCACAATAATTAACTCAAAATGCATCACAGACCTAAATGTAAAACACAAAACTACAAAATGCCTAGAAGATAACACAGGAGAAAATCTAGATGACTCTGGGTACGTTGATGCCTTTTTATAGGAGACCAAAGACATGATTCATGAAAGAAATAATTGATAAGCTGGACTTAAGTCAAAATTAAAAACTGCCTATGAAAGATAATGTCAAAAGAATAAGAGGACAAGCCATAAAAGGGTAGAAAATATTTGCAAAAGACATATATGATAAAGGACTCTTACCTAAAATGTACAAAGAACTCTTAAAACTCAACAATAAGAAAACAAACAATCTTACTTAAAAATGGGCCGAAGACTTTAACAGACACCTCACCAAATAAGATATAAAGATGGCAAATAAGCAAATGAAAAGATACTCCTCATCATATGTCAGCAGGGAATTACAAATTAGAACGATAAGAAGATACCCTACATACCAATTAGAATGGCCAAAGTCTGGAACACTGAAAAACACCAAACGCTGGTGAGGATGTAAAGCAAAAGGAACTCTCATACGTTGCTGACGAGAATGCAAAATGGCATGGCCACCGTGGCACAGTGCGGTGGTTTCCTACAAACCTAAACATACTCTTACCATGTGACCTGGCAGTTGCACTCTTTGGTATTTACCCCCAAAAGCTGACAACGTAGGTCCACACAAAACCCTGCACACAGACGTTTACAGCGGCTTTTCTCCTAATTTTCAAAACTTGGAAGCAATCAAGATGTCCTTTACTGGGTGAATGGATAAATAAACTGTGGTACATGAAGACAATAAAATACGACTCAGCACTAAAAAGAAATGAATTATTAAACCATGAAAAGACACGGAGGAATCTTACGTATATTTACTAAGAGAAACAAGTCAATTTGAAAAGGCTATATACTGTATGATTTCAACTCATGACATTCTGAAAAAGGCAAAATTATGAGAGACAATTAAAAAAGTACTGGTTGCCCAAGGGGGGAGGTGGAGTGGTGGATAGAAGGATAAACAAAGGATTTTTAGGGCAATATATATACTCTATGATATTATAAGAATGGATAAATGTCATACATTTGTCCAAACCCAGAGAACGTGTAATGCCATGAGTGAAACACGAAGAAAACTATAGACTTTGGGTGATGCTGATGGTTTCAGTGCAGGTTCATGCTTGGTACAAAAATGTACCATTCAGGTGAGCGATGCTGGCAGTGGGAGAGGTGTGCTATTCATGTGTGGGGCTGGGGGTACAGGGGAACCTTTGTACCTTTATAATTTTGTTGTAAACCAAAAATTGCTCTAAAATTGTTTTTGAAATAAAATTTTAAAAGACCACCCAACAATGAAAAAGGAACCTCAGGTAGAAATAACATAAATTAAGGTTAGCTAAAGGTCCACTTCTTTTATTCCGTAAAGTAGGTTCAAGCATCAGTTACCTTTAGGTCCCAAGGAAGTTAATAGTTAACCCCTTCAACTGTTCACGTTTTCAGATGAAAGTTGAGGTTTGGAAACCAAACTGGCACACTACCATACTTGTTTTACACGACCAACACAATACACACCAGACTGAACTAAATATCCCACACTCAGAGTCAGAAATTTGCAGGAACATCCTGGTACTACTGTTCACCAGGTGTGGGAATCTGGACAGATTACTCACTGTAATGACCCTTAGTTCCTCAGCCTTAAAATGCTAAAAATAATATCTGTCCTTACAATATTGCTACAAGGATTAAATGGGATAATTTATAGTATAAATTAATTTGAAAAAATATAAATGCTATAATCTGTTATATAGCATTACTGATTGTATGAATTATCTAGAACTCTGTCACTAGAAATGAGCTGATACAGGGTTCATAGCCACAATGACACAACACCAGAAAAAGAAAGAACAGGCATCCAAAACTAGAAAGGAAGAAGTAACACTCACTATTTGCAGATGACATGATATAGAAAACCCTAAAAACTCCACCAAAAACCTTACAACAAATAGATGAACTTAGTAAAGTCATAGGATGCAAAATCAATATACAAAAATCTGTTGCACTTCTATCTACTAATAACAAACTATCAGAAAAATAAATTAAGAAAATAATTACATTTGTGATTACATCAGTAAGAATAAAATAGGAATAAATTTAACCAGAAAGTGAAAGACTTGTACACATGAAACTATACTACACTGATGTAAGAGATTGAAAAAGACACAAATAAATACAAAGATATTCCATATTCATGCATTGGAAGAATTAATAGTGTCAAAATGTCCATACTATCCAAAGCAAACCGGTCAAAAAATACAAACTTCCAGATACAAGAGAAATAAGCTCCGAGGGTGTAATGTATAACATAGTAACTATAGTTAATAATACTGTATTGTATATTTGAAAGTTGCTAAGAGAGTGGCTCTTAAAAGTTAAGCATGATACAACACATAAACAAAATGAAGGATAAAAGCCACATGACCATATCAATAGATGCAGAAAAAGCATCTGATAAAATCCAGGACCCATTCATGATAAAAACTCTCAGCAAAGTGAGAATAGAGGGAACGTACCTCAATGTCAGAAAGACCATATGTGAAAAACTCATGGCCAACATCATACTCAATGGGCAACAGTTACAAGTGTTTCCCTCAAGATCAGGAACAAAACAGGGATGTTTACTTTTACTACTTTTATTGAACATAGTACTAGAAGTCCTAGCCATAGCAATCAGACAAGAAGAAGAAATAAAAGGCACCCAAATTGGAAAGGAAGAAGTAAAACTGTCATTATTTGCAGATGCCATGATAATGTATATAGAGAACCCTAAATATTCCGCCAAAAAAACTACTAGAACTGAGAAATGAATTCAGTAAAGTAGCAAGACACAAAATAAAAATCAAGAAATCAGTTGCATACACTAATAATGAACTATACGAAAGGGAAACTAAGAAAGCAATCCCATTTACAATCGCATCAAAAAATACCTGGGAATAAATTTAACCAAGGATGTAAAACAGGGGTCCCGAACCTCTGGGCCATGGACTGGTACTGGTCCAGGCCTGTTAGGAACCGGGCCACACAGCAGGAGGTAAGCTTGAGTGTAATGTGCTTGAATCATTCCGAAACCATCCCCCTACTCTGGTTCATGGAAAAATTGTCTTCCACAAAACCGATCCCTGGTGCCAAAAAGATTAGGTACCACTAATGTAAAAGACCTGTACTCAGAAAATTATAAGACACTGAAGAAAGAAATTGAAGAAGACAAATAAGTGGAAGCATACATTGTGTACATGGATAGGAAGAATTAACATCATTAAAATGCCTACATTACCAAACGCAACCTATAGATTTAATGCAATTCCTATCAAGATACCAATGGTGTATTTCACAGAACTAGAACAAATGATCCAAACATTTATAAGGATCATTAAAAGACCCTGAATAGCAATAGCAATCTTGAGAAAGAACACAGTTGGAGATATCATTCTACCTGATATCAAACTATATACAATGCCATAGTAGTCAAAACAGTACGGTACTGGCATAAAAACCAAAACATAGATTAATGTAACAGAATAGAGAGCCCAGAAATAAACCCACACCTTTATAGTAATTAATATTTGGTAAGGAGGTAAAAATGTACAATGGGGTAAAGAGAGGCTATTCAGTAAATGCTGCTGGGAATATTGGACAGATACATGCAAAAAAAGAAATGAAACTACACCATCTTCTTATACCACACACAAGAATAAACTCAAAATGGATTAAAAGCTTAAATGTAAGACTCAAAACCATGAAAATGCTAGAAGAAAACATAGGCAGTAAAATCTTAAACATTTCCTGTAGCAATTTTTTTTCTGAAATGTCTCCTCAGGCAAGAAAAACAACAGAAAAAAACGGACAAATGGGACTAATCAAATTAAAAAGTTTTTACACATCAAAGGAAACGATCAACAAAATGAAAAGACATCAACAAAACAAACAAGTGAGCAAAACAGAATTAGAGACAAGGAAATAAGAACAAACCGACAGTGACCAAAGGGGAGGGGGAATAATGTGAGAAAGAAGGGGAAGAGTCAAGTCAGGGAACACGTACTGAGGACCCACAGACAAAGACCGAGGCAGGGAGGACATCCTGAATGTGGGGGTGGGGTGGGGAGAGCAGGGGAGAGTAATGGGAGGAAAATGAGGACAACTGTAATTGAACAATACAATTTTTTTTTTTTTAATAAAAAGACAACCCACTGTATGGGAGAATATATTTGCCAATGATATATCTGATTAGGGGTTGATATCCAAAATTTGTAATACACCAATAAAACAGCAAACCCCCCCCCCAAACAATCCAATTTAAAAAAATGGGTGAAGAACCTGAATAGACACTTCTCCAAAGAAGACATACAGATGGCCAATAGACATATGAAAAGATGTTCAAAGTTGCTAATCATCAGAAAATGCAAATTAAAACCACAATTGGGTACCAACTCACACCACTCAGAATGGCTATCAATAATAAATCCACAAATGACAAGTGTTGTTGAGGATGTGAAGAAAAGGGGCCCTTGTGTACTGCTCGTGGGAATGCAGATTGGTGCAGCCACTATGGAAAGCAATATGGAGTTACCTCAAAAAATTAAAGTGGATCTGCCTTATTACAAAGAAAACCAAAACACTGATATATGCACCCCTATGTTCCTTGCAGTGTTGTTTACAATTGCCAAGATTTGGAAGTAGCCCTGGTGTCCATCAGTACATGAGTGGATAAAAAAGCTGTGGCACATGTACACAATGGAGTACTATTTGGATCTAAACAAGGAAATCTTACCTTTTGCAACAGCATGGATGGACCTGGCGAGTATTATGCTAAGTGAAGTAAGCCAGTCAGAGAAAGACAAATACCGAACGATTTCATTTATATGTGGAATCTAATGAACAAAGTAAACCAACAAAACAGAAAGAGAATCATACATAGAACAGAATGACAGCTGTGAGAGGGAAAGGGGGTTGTCAGGCTGGGTGTACAAGGTGAAGGGATTAGGAAAAAGCCAAAAGGAACGATGAAGAGAACAAAAAGAAAGGACTAATAAGAAAAAGGAAAAATTCCATTTTATAATAAAATTGAGGTTAAAATCTTTACCCGTGAAATGGAATTTCACTGATTCTGGAAGACCTGCAAGAACAGAAGAGAGAAGATCAATGTACTAAACATTTTAGGGTCAGAAACAGATAGGAAAGGTATAAAATATGGGCCAGAGGTTAGAAAAGTAAAGAATGTTTTCACCTAAATTACTATGGTTTTAGGAAAGGCTACCAGGTCTTTGATAATGGTATGTTGAATTTAATGGTGTCAGCACTAATTTTAAGTAACAAAAAGAACCACACAGTGGAATAATTTTATATCTTAGCAGTCAGAGTGATTTATAATTCATTCGGATCTCATTTTATCAGTACATAAAATCTTACAAATCTGTGAATGCGGGTGATGCCGTATATCACCGACAAGGCTCTGGTGGGTAATTCCATTGTAGAATTGAGTGGCGCCTGGGACAATGATTTACACACTGTAACCGTGTGAGAGATTTATCTCATAGCATTTATCTCGTAGATTACATGGGACAGGACACTGCTCTCTCTACAAAGGCTCTGGGAACTCAGATCACTATAATGGATATGAAAATAACTTCAACCATGGCTGACACATTTTCTTTCCCTCTAATCCCAGGATATCCTGCGTAAAGAAGGGGTTAGAGAACCGTGAACATTTTCACAGGCTATTGGTTGCCCAGTTACTAAACACTTGGGGATACTCCTTAGAGAAGCAGCCGTCCCCCCACCCCCTTAGAGATTATCCATCGGAGTAATCATTTCCTAGACAATTGCATTTATATAAATAATGGCAAGTATTACTTTAGATGTTGACCATAATTTAAAACATAACTCTCAAATTATTTGATCCATGTTCAACTCATCACAGAAAATTAACAGCTATTCTGTATTAATACAGTTACCATATCAAAATAGTATTTGATATTAATTGTGTTATGTGGTACATATACTTTAAAGATCATAAACAGTCTTCAGAGTTTTTAGGCTCATTCCAAGGTACAGAAATATTTAGGGTAGGAACGCAAATCTCCTGCTTTCCAGTCAGCAGCTTTGATTACTAGGTCAAGAGGAGAGATTAGGGGCGGTAAGGATTAAGGTTATCTTGGCCTAGTGGAAGGGCACACACTGGCTCAATTTAGAAATTCAGTTACTCTGTTCCTTAGTCCTCTCTTCCTTTAAAAATACACCTTCTCACAAACCCATGTTTTAATCCTGAAAGGTTGCCTGTATTCTCCATTCCTACATGGTATCCCCAGGTACTACTGCAGGATCCTTCTCCCATACCCCTTTCACCCACATGCCCATCCACTCTGGCCTCTTTGTCAAATCCATTCATATTGCTGCAGCTGAAGAGTTCCTTATGAAAAGCCATCCCCCTAGATTTTAAATTCCCCACCAGCTTCTATTGTTCTTGGGTTGAAGATCCAAATCCCTACAGGTGTACAGTGCCTCTAAGGTCTCTCCTCTCTCCCTCCAGGCCCGACCCTGCTCTGCTCAATTATCCACATCCAGAATGCCACATTCTCCCCCTCCCCAGGGACTCTCCACGTGGGGGGTGTGTCCTTTCTTCAGCAAGGGTCCTACCTAAACTATCCCAACACGCACATTTAGACTAGTTAGCTTTTCCCCATCTCTCCATGGTCAATACTACCCTGTGGTAGCCTCCACTGAGCCTTCAGTCAAGTTCAGTCTCGTTACATCTAATTCCACCACTTTTCAGAGCTCTTATCTCATTCTGCAATTAAACCTTCATTACTGGGATTATTTATTGAATTCTGTCTCTATACTTAGATCCCCAAACTTGCCAAGAACAGGATTTATGCCTCTTTTTACTTACCACTAGACATCCAAGGCCTCGCTCAGTGACTGCCACATAGTAGGCATAAAATGAAGATTTATTGAAGGTATTCTTGAATGCATGAATAAATTTTTAAAAAGTGATGAACTGAGCCCAAGCTACATACTGGCCCACAAGTCTCAAGCTATTCTGGTCAGCTATCAAACAGCGTCACCGGACTATCTAGGAGAACTACAGAAAGAGTCAGGGCGAGTCTGTCATGAAGATCCACAGAGAACAGCTTGGGTGCCTCAAAAGAGAGAAGAAAGCATTACCAGCGAAGGAGAAGGCCATGATCTCCTGGAGGTGGGGTGCTGCTGTGGGAGGCCGGTACACGATTTTGCCCTGGTTAATATCTTCCTGTGTGAAATACCGGATGGGAGAGTGAGGCTGGTCCCTGTGTTCGATGATACCTGGGGAGGAGACTGGGCATGAGCATCAACAGTAGTTCTGGATGGCTAACTGTTACCAGAGCCATCAGCTGCCTGTCCCACTGGTGAGAGTCTTTTATCTTTCAGGAACAATTGCTCTCAGGTTGCTCTTGGTATACTATTCTGTTATTCTAAGAAAGGCCAATCTGAAACCCAAATAGACTCTTGACTAGGAATCATTGACTCTCAACAACAGTGAGACAGAAACTACTACCTCTACCATAGCTTAGACCAGGTAATTCTCCAGAAGTCACAGACACTGTACTATAATTATGAGATTCTCTCAACTGAATTTAAGTTCAAAGGTCAAGGTCATTGAGAAAATAGCACAGATCAGTCCCCTGGCAAAGTTTTTCTCAGTCTACTCTGTTTCCTTCAGGAACTCCTTAGTCTCTGTGATGACCTATGGCAGCAGTGACATGGATCTTGGTTATTCTCAGGCCTGGATCTACAACTGCTACTCTACGTGTGACACATGCTTTAGGAGCCGCCTATCTGCCTGTCATTTCTAAATTTTACAGGTACAGAAGTGATGCTGTGATCTCCTTTCACATCCTATTATCTTTTTCAAACGAGGATATGCGTGAGGCTTGGTGTTGGACTAATTCAACTTCTGAAGGGCTGAGAGACAGTCCATTCAGGCTGCTGGGCTGAAAAAACATCACCTCTCCCTGGCAACACAGGGAGAATGACTCCAGCTATGACTCGGATTAAAAAAAGAGGATGATGACATTCAGACTTTTAATTTCTTTCGATTTTAACAAAGTCTAAAAATTTAATTTTTAGACTTGATTTCTCTTTGGGAATTTGATCATGTGAAAGGCTGACATCTAGAGCAGTGATCGGTCTTGGGAGAGCTGCCTCAGAGACGGAAGCAGAATTGTCATAATAGAAGCTCATCTCCTTCCTACAAAGGACAGCCACATCTCTCCTGGGCACTGGCTTATTAGTTAAACCCACAGCTCAGAGATCTTCAGGTGAGGACTTACAGTAGGGGCCCACCTCTCCTCTGACTGGACCCACCTTTCCATGTGCCCCTACTGGAGTATGTGCGGCTCAGACCCCTCTGAGCTCTCTGGCAGTACTCCTGTCCTTAATACACTCTCGCTCTGGTCTGCTCACCTGTGATAACTGCACCAGGGCAGTCTCTGCCCCTACAGACAGTGTCTGTGTCTGTCCAGGTGTCTGTCCAGCTCTGCCTAGGCAAGGGAGGAGGAGCTCAATCTAGGGACTAAAGCTGTGTGCACAGTGTGCTCTCCAGTACAGCTCTGTTGATGCCAAAGTTGACATGTTCATCTCCCTTGGTCTGACCAGTGTCTTTCTTTCTCAATTGGTGCTAAACTCAGGGGACGGGAACATGGGATATCGGTAATTGTTACATCTTAAAACTTCAACAAGTCTAAGCAGACAAAACTCCAGTGCTTTTAAGACTGGTCAACAGCTAGAAAACATCACCTAAGAGATCATCGACTGCACATCTTACCTTGATTTGGACGCAGAGGTAGAGTGATGTTGTAGATAATCTTTCCACTTGGCTTCTTGGAATTTGCAAAGGAGAGGGAATGAGGCTGAATCACAGTCAGGTCATCTTCCCGAGCCTAGACAAAGTTTAAGAAGGAAGAAGAAAGAAGTGGTGTGATAAAAACAAAAGCCAGAGGCAAAAACAAGTCTTATTAAGAAAACAAAAGCAAACTCATTCTGGGATTTTTAATTAGTCACACATAAAATTTTCTCTGAGAGTTCAGAAGAAGGAGCTGGTCTCTTGCACTGTAGATTGGTCCCAGCCCTAGGAAGCTCACAGGGCTGTAGAGTCCTCTTCAGGTTTTCATGCACCCTGACCCTTCCCTCCCCTGCCCTCTGCCCCAGGTTTAAGCTGGTGCATGCTCTGGGAATCCCAATACGGCCAGTTTCCATTAGTGTAGCTCACAGTGGTGCGTATTTGAAAATGAGCCATCACAGCTGGCTATTCTACTGTTCACAGCTGGATTGTGACATTTCTGCTCCTCCAACTTAATGAACTAAGTCTGCATCTGCTAAAAAGTTCCCTCTAACCCCCCAGCTTTGCTGATGGGAACTGTGATTCTTTGGTTTTTGTTCGTTTGTTTTAACTGTGGTGGTTTCGGAGCACTAGAGATGAACTCAAAAACCAACAGAGGTTCATCATTTGAATTGAGATTTAAGAATTATTTGTTTATTAAAGAAAAAATAAAATAGCCAACATTTCTCTTTGTCTCCATTCTACTATTCAAAAGAACCAGATACTGCTTTCCTCTCCTAGTTCTCGGAATCCAATGAGGACTCAAGGAAAATTACTCAGAAGGCCAACACGTATGCAGCAGCCTTTACTATCCATTCACCTGTGTACCTCCACCATACACCATCACTGACAACACTCGAAAAAGAGGGGCACAGGGGAAGAGATTCAGTGTCTCATGACCAGGCATACCAGTGAGGTGCGGCCAGCAGCAAAACCAGCACAGAGGAGAGAGGGGAAAGCGGTGTGAGCACAGGCCCTTTGACTGGGTCACACGCGCTGTCAATAGCACAGAACAAACATATCCGGCTCTTTGCACGCTCTTCCTAACTGACCCCTGAAGGGTTAGAGTTTTACCCCCTCTCCTGCTCCTTGAAGCTTTGCTTCCTTCAGAAGGAATTTCCCTGTTTAGGAAAAGATTCAGTAGGGTTTAGAAATTCTTATGGAAGAGGTATGGTGTTCTTCCTTTTAGCCATGAAAAGACTGAAGGTTACAGTTGCTCTTTTAATTGTCCCCAAGGCACACCTGTCCTGGGGAGAGGCAGCATTAGTAGGTTGGGACAGTCCCTCTAAGGTAGAGTTGTGTTTCAGACCATGGCTCAGCTCTGGAAGGTATAAAGCAAGGCAAATCAGGATTGCAAAGTAGTGCCTGGTCTCTCACCCTAAAATAAAACAAGTAAGGACATATATTAAACATAAAAGCCCTATTTAAGGGGTTCACAGCCTGTGCACGTGTACACACACATACACGGATGAAAAACTGCAGGCTCAGTACATGGTTCAGTACCATTTGCCACCATTGTGATCTCAAAACCATCAGAATAACTGCAAATTCTGAGCATTATGAGATATTTTTGAAAATCTAGAGGTCTCTTTAAACCTCTAAATAAAGTGATAAGAAGAAAAAATTAGCACAGACATAAGAGTATAGAAAAGAGAAATATGTTCCAGCCAAGATAACAGATAATTCATATCCATGGAATTTATGGATACTATTTTTCTACTAATAGAAATAGACACTAGGTAGAAAAAGGACTTCTCTGAACAAAGCAATATTGAGGTTGTGATGTATCAAAGAATAATCAATTTTAATATTTGCCTATTTAGAAAGTTCGATACTCATCAATTAAACATAGTAAGAAATGAAATTAAATTTCATAGAAATCATTACAGAAGACATTTTTATTAACATATCTATCAATAAAAGAATATTACAGAATAACAACTTTCATAACACCCATATTGTTTCTGTATATATCTAGAATTCAACCACTTCTCCTGAAGGCCATGGCCATGGCTACCACCAGGATGACTCCCAATTGCTTTCTGGCCCCTCTCACCCCTGTCCCCCAATCTATCTCAGCACAGCAGCCAGTGTGATCCCTTTCAAACGGACGTTAGACCTCTGGCTCAACACCCTGCAACGGCTCTCCATTTCACTCAGAATGAAAGCTAAGTTCCTATAATGGCCTATGAGGTCTGACATGATCTGCACCCTCTGCCGCCTCCTGGACCACCCCCAGACCCCACACACGTACGTAGCAAATCTGGGAATTCGTGTCAATTACACCTGCTTTCACTCACTGTTCTCAGCCACACTGGCTTCCTTGCTATTCCTTGAACATCTGCGCACACTCCCAACTCGACGCCTCTAAACACATGGTTCCCTGGGCCTGGAATGCTCTTTCTTCAGGAAGCTGCTTGGCTACCTTCCTCACTTCCTGCAAGTCTTCCCTTAAATGTCATTGTCTTAACAAAGCCACCCTGACCACCTTATTTAAAATTGCAACGTACGCCTCCTCTGCCCCCTCCTCCACTACATTCCCGATACCCTTGGTCCTGATCCACTTTTTGCTCCACCGTAATACTTCTCACTGACTTACTATACGTGAGCTGTTTACTTTATTACTTATGCCCCGTAGAATGTAAACTCCATGAGAACACAAATTTTTGTTTGTTTATGGGTGGATCCCAAGCACCTAGTATTTGATAAAAATTTGTCGAGTGGATAAAACATATCAAAATAAAAAGATTAAGCTAAGAAATAAAATAATACAATACATTTTATAATAACTTAATCAGTAATTGTTTTAGAATACTTTCCATTGCATTTCAACATCATCTAAAGAATCCAGAGGAGCAAATATTTTAACACTTAATCCTTAGTTTAGTACATAACTTAAACTTAGGCCAGGATTTACAGACATTATTGCTTTACCCTGTATTAAAAGAAAGGACCAGTTTCACATGCTGTCATTCTATCAAAGCAGCAAAGCCCACAACGGGCCCAAGAAAGCAGATGCCCATGAATAATAAGATGAGATAAATAAAAAGGAGGTATTACAAAAAATTATCTTCTCACAGAGTTTATTAGTTGGGACAACAAAATTAATTCATTCATATATTCATGTAGCAAATTATTTAGTAAGAGACTACTATGTGCAAGGCACCAAGCAGAGTATTGTTGGAGATAAAAGATGAGTCAGATATAGACCCTTTCCTCAAAGAATTCTACTTTTCTGTAGAGGAAAATCATAAGTAGTAATGTAAGAAATTCTAAGTAGTATGAAAGGCTCAGATAAAGCACAGTAAGAATTCCAAGGACAAACAAACATTTCCAGAGATTGCAGAAATAATTCTGTTGGTTTCTCATAGGTCTCGAGAATAAATATGGAAACAGAAGCCAGCAACCACAAAATAAATAGTGCATGCCCAGACTGGAGTCTGTATCACAAGAGGTCAGCTGCTCTGACTTGATCCCCACTAGCCCCAACAGGGGTGGTTTCAATGGCACTCGGCTGCAGCAATCACTCTGAAAACAAATGAAACCAGGAGACAAAGGCTTATTGAGGGCCTTTCCCTCAAGTGGTAACTTTGTTCCACCCAACTCTGAGCACTGCAACCATTTGAAAAGGAAAACAATAAATGTTATGTCTTTCACATTAAGAGTTAACAGCATTTCTTTTCCCTTTAAGAAAGGAATTGGAAATATGATATTAAAAAAAGTATGTGGGTGTATGCCTATATGATTAATTTATTTGGATTTGAAGAGGATACAATGTAGGGAGTTATTAACTATATGAGAGTAGGTCTGAAAATATTCATTTAGTCAACAAATATTTACTAAGC
>VMDR010022479.1:0-16195 GCA_007922815.1 Macrotus californicus | reverse complement strand
CTCAAAGAAGTTGGACCCAAGGAGGAACACACCAAGGCACATCATAATTACATTAGCCACAATTAAATATAAGGAGAGAAGCTTAAAAGCAGCAAGAGAAAAGGAGACAGTTACCTACAAAGGAGTGCCCATAAGACTGTCAGCTGATTTCTCAAAAGAAACCTTATAGGCAAGAAGGGGCTGGAAGAAAGTATTTCAAGTCATGAAAGGCAAGAACCTACATCCAAGATTACTCTATCCAGCAAAGCTTTCATTTAGAATGGAAGGGCAGATAAAGTGCTTCCCAGATAAGGTCAAGTTCAAGGAGTTCATCATCATCAAGCCCTTATTATATGAAATGTTAAAGGGACTTATCTAAGAAAAAGAAGATAAAAAATATGAGCAGTAAAATGACAACAAACTCACAGTTATTAATAACCAAACCTAAAACAAAAGCAAAAACAAAAACAAACTAAGCAAACAACTAGAACAGGAATAGAAAAAATCACAGAAATGGAGATCACATGGAAGGTTATCATCAGGGGAATGGGTGGGGAGAGGGGGGGAAAGGTACAAGGAATAAGCATAAATGGTAGGTAGAAATAGACAGGGGGAGGTTAAGAATAGTATAAGAAATGGAGAGGCCAAAGAACTTATATATATGACCCATGGACATGAACTAAAGGGGGGAATGCTGGTGGGAGGGGGTGTGCAGGTTGGAGGGGAAAGTGGAACAAATGTAATAGCATAATCAATAAAATATATTTAAAAAAATAAAAATAATATTTAGGACAAATTCCTGATTCAGACATTGGATAGGAGTAAAGGAACTAGCAAGGAGCCCGAGGAAAAAGTGGAGAGACAGGTAGAAGAAAAACCAGGAAGCCCCCAAGAAAAAACAATGTTAAGTAATCAAGATTTGGACAAGCAACCTAATCTTTCTGTGCCTCTGTTTCTTCCTCTGTAAAATAAAAATTTATAAAACAAATTTATAATTTTTATTAAATAAATTAGTATAGTGTATTAGCTTTCTATTGCTTTTGCAACAAAGTACCACAAACTTAGTGTCTTAAAACAATAAAAACATATCATTTACGTATTTGGGGATCAGAAGTCCAAAACAAATTTTTTCACCAGGCTAATGTCAATGCATCGGCAGGCCTACATTCCCTCTGGGGAAACTCTGTTCCTTTGCCCTTTCTAGCTTCTAGGAACTGCCCGTGTTCCTTGACTCACAGTCTCCTTACAATCCCAAAGCTGGCAATGGTGGGTTGAGACATGACATTTCTCCAGCCTGGTTTCCATGATTACCTCTCCTTTTGACTCTGCTTCCCTCACCCCCTTCCAATGTTCACACCTGTTTCTTCTATCTAGAACATCTTCACGCTCTCTGCCAGGTAGAATCCTGTGCACTCTTTTTCAGTCCCATTTCCAACACCACTCTTCTCAGAAGCCTTTTGGCCCCTGGCAGCGATGTCTTCTCCTTCCCTTAATTCTGCTGTCCTATTGATGTCCCACAGGTGTGCCTGCCTTGTCAGCACGCCTGTCTGCACTCTACTTCTCCCCACTAGGGTCTCAGCTTGTTCAGGGCAATGACTGCATTTTCTTGCACTCTCAAGGACTCGAGATCCTCTGTTTGAATCCTGGCTCGGCCACTTTCAAGCTTGTGGCTGTGAGCAAGTTACGTAACCTCTCCTCGCTTCAGTATCCTTATCTGTTAGGTGGGGTTAATGATATTACTTAGCCAATAGGATTATGGCAAGGATTTACAGAATAAAACACAGAAGCTAGCACATGTAAGCACTAACAAGCATTTGTTGAACTTTGGCGCATCTGGATGATGGCGAATTTACTATTACTATTTTATTTGGGGAGAAGAGAGATTTAAGTGTTACACAACTCTCCCCAAATTGGAGAAGACCCAGGTTCAAAAGTTATATCACTTAAACTCCACTTCCCAAATACCCCCGCTCCTGAGTTGGAAGGAATGTATTTATTTTATTTGAGTGTTTTGTCTTTTTCTTAAGTAGAAGCCCAGAACTAGGCTACCTAATTTTACATACTCTGGCTTTAACATATGGGAGAGTATTTGGGCAAAATTCTCCTCCTGTAAAAATTTTCACATTCTGTATCATATCTGGCCAGCCCCCAAAGTCTCAGCTGTAAACTTTTTGATTCTAAACCCACAACCTACTTGAGAGCAAGCTACCAATTTCTCTCAGTTACCTGAAATCCCTGTAGTAACTGGGAGCCTCAGCTACTCCTGAAAGATCCTTGACATTATTTCCTGTTGCCTTGCTTTTTTACTTTTATTTGTACTTGCTAGGGGACTGGAATGTAAATCTCCAAAGTGCCTGAGATGATACAAATATCTGTTTTAAGATTTAAGGAAAAACTAAAATCACTCCAGGGCTGTAGCTGGCTGAGAGCTGTCAGAAAGTACATTGGGGTTTCAAAGTTTGGTCCAACTATCATCCTCTTGGGGCAGAAATGGAAACCTCAGTGGCTTGAGAATCCTTCTTTGCTTCAGGAAACCACAAATGGCAATGCAAATCCTGTGACGGTATCACTTGGAGAAGTAGGGCAGAGAAATTCCGGCAGCCCGAGAAGAGGCGAGACACTTGCACACCCCACTTGAACTCTGCACTGGTTGGTTTTGAGACAGAAAAATGTTCACATCACTCTCTGGCTCAAAAATTTCAAATGCCTCTTTACTGCCAACAAGATGAAGCTAGACTTTTTGGCCTAGCCTGTTAAGATCTGCCACAAACCAGGGTCAATGTACCTCCCTGGCTTTATGACTGCCCCAGCCCTGCCAGCAGCCACGTGACTCATTTCGTCATTCTCGGTGTCTAGCCCCCAGCCCAGGAGGGCTATGAATGCGGCCCAACACAAAATCGTACATTTACTTAAAACATTATGAAATTTTTTGTTTTCATTAGTATTTGTGTATTTAATGTGAGGCCCAAGATAACTCTTCTTTTTCCAGTGTGGCCCAGAGACACCAAAATGTTGGCCACCCCACTACACATACGCTATAGTTTCAATGAGATAATGCTAAAATATGATTTTTAATGGGGGAAGTAGTAATATTCCACTTCTTATACCAAGCATTGTTCAAAAAAACACTACACACATTAACTTATTTTCATCTTCATGACATAATCACCATTACACTTTACCAATAAGGAAACTCAGGTGTCAAGAAAATTGCCCAAGGTTCTATAGTTAGAAAATGATGCAGCCAGGGCTCCAACCACAGCCTGGCTTCTTAACCACATTCTGGAAAGACTTGTTCCCAGGGAGGGATTGTTCTCTAGACATTTGAACGTCCAGGAACTATTACTGTGTCTGCTGGCTTCTGCTGACTTTATAAGATTTTGCTGACTTGAAGTTGAGCCTTCCAAAGGAGAAAACAGAGAAAACCTCCCTGAAAGCCAGTGTGTTCCCTAGAGCCACAGTGTGCATTATAATCTGATAATTTTCTTTATTTTTTTCTGCAAAGGACCAAACAAAGCTAAGGATTTCTCTGTATCATCTTCCTTGCTGAGAACCCTTATTGAATTACAAGTTCATAAGAGAAATGTTTATGTGAGTTGTATAATTTAGCTAAACTTTCCGCAGGAATGCACTGAGTTAATGGGTAACAGCTGTCGGCACTGTGGAAAACAACTTGCCGGTACCTGGAGTGCCATCAGAGGGGTTCGCCTCCCTGGCTGCACATTAGAATCACAAACGAAGCTTTTAGAAATACCAGGTGACTGGGCCCCTCCCAGACCTCGAATTGTACTCCTGTCAGTGTGGGTGAGTGGGCAGGCATCAGTAGTCCTTGAAATCATGCCAGGTGATACAAATGTGCAGCCAGGGTTAGAACTCGTCGGCTAGAAGAAAAGGTGTGTGTTCATATATTTGGAGTGAGCTGCAATCCTTCATAGAGATCCCAATCTCTAATTGACTTAAGCCTTGAACGATATTGGTCCTTTCTAACTGTCCAAAATGTATTTTTAAAAATGTGAACAATGGCAGTAACTGAACACATAAATGAGTTAGTGAAACACACAAAAATTCCAGATATGGGCCGTCCCTTGGAGCCCTTTTTTTAAAATTTCTTTAATTATGTATTTATTTATTTTTAGAGAGAGGGGAAGGGAGGGAGAAAGAGAGGGAGAGAAACACTGAAGTGTGAGAGATGCAATGAACGGTTGCCTTTCACAGCCACCCCCCCCCCCCCCAACAGGGGACTTGGCCCACAACCGGGGGAGTCAAACTGGTGACCTTTCAGTTGGCAGGCTGGCGCTCAATCCGCTGAGCCACACCAGCCAGAGCCCTTGGCTCCTTGTTACTCAAAGTGTCTTAGAGCATGGTTGAGGGTATCATCAGCCTCCCCTGGGCCTGGTTAGAATGAAGGACGTCAGGCTCTCCCCTAGATCTACACACTTTGTCTAGACTCCCCCATTGTGTGTGAGATCATCTGTTTCAGCCCCCCATTTTACATATGGGGAAGAGGAAATGGTATGAACAAGCTGATGGAACTCGCACCCAGAAACTCAATTCCCACAGTGGGAGCCGAGAGACCCTGTCTACTTATTCCTGAGCTTGTGACTTTTCCACTATATTATGCTGATATGCCATAAAAGTAAATTATTGTGGCTTTCTTTCTGTGAGTGGGTCAAGATTATCTTCCCTCTGTCTAAAGAATGCTCACAGGAAGATGGGACTTTTAATAATTAACTCATGTTTGATAATGGGGGAAAGACTTCTATGACAAAATGTATACATTGAAAGTAGACTTGTTCTGTAAAATCTATTTTACTTGGAATCTATTTTATTTCAAAAAGAAAACTAATAGGACTAGTATAAATTCATCTTTGTTAAACAAAAGGAAAAAATGCTTTAAGTATAAAGCCATAAAATGAAAGTATTTTCTTTGAAGTCTAGTGTGTAAAAACAAATCTTAAATAACAAAGGTTGGGTTTCACTCCAATAAAAATTTCCTTCTCCACTCTGCTTTAAGTGCTTTGTCGGTTAAATAAGAGCAAGGGCAAAAACCTGGACAATACATGTTTAAAATAAAAAAAACTATCCTGCCCAAATCCTGCAAATTAAACCATATTTGAAGTCCAGTATGCTGTCTTTCAATTTCTTAGGCTTCTACGTATGAGAGGCAGAGAATTACAGAAACATTTTTTGAGTACTCTGTGCAAGACATTTGATAAGGTCCTACATGGGATAGACAGTCACTGCCCTCAGTGACCTATTGCTTACCTTTTGCTGCTGTAACAAATTACTACAGCCCTGGCTGGTGTGGCTTAGTGGATTGTGTGCCAGCCCGTGGACTGAAAGGTTGCTGGTTCAATTCCCAGTCAGGGCACATGCCTGGGTTGCCTGGGTTGCTCGCCAGATCCCCAGATAGGGGTGTGAAAGAGGCAACGGATGGATGTTTGTCTCCCTCTCCTTTTCTTGCCTTCCCCATCTCTCTAAAAATCAGTAAATAAAATCTTTAAAACAACAACAACAAATTACCAGGACTGAGTGGCTTAGCCTAGAACGTCTGTATGATCTTAACAGTTCTGAAGACCAAAAGCTCAAACCATTTCTCACTGGGCTAAAAGCAAGGTGTTGGCAGCCTGTGTTCTTTTTGGAGGCTTTGGAGGAGAACCCATTTTCTTGCCTTTTCCAGATTCTCGAGGCTGCTCCTATCCTTTGGCTCATGGCCTCTTCCCCATTTAACCCAGCAGTGTAGCATCTCTCCCCCTGACTTCCTCCTTCCTTCAGTCTCTTCTCCTTGACTCTGACCCACCAGCTTTGCTCTTAATAGGACTCTTGTGATTACATTGCACACACCGCACCCCCCCACCAAGCCGAAAATCTGGGATGATCTCCTTATCTCAAGATTCTTAATTTAGTCACAGTGCAAAGTCCCTTTTAGGATGTAAAGTAGCATACGCACAGGTCCAGGGATTAGGATGTGGACACCTTTGGTGGTTGGGGGTGGGCATTATTCACTGTAGGGGTGCCAAGAGGAGGGAACAAGGATGAGGTACAAATGGCTGGGAAATTTTCTGAGATACAAATGTATGTTTTTTTCCCTGTATTTTATTCTTTATCTTCCCTCACTTAAGTAGGAAGTCAGGTTCTGACCTTGCCTCAGAGGGGACAGAAAGCAGAAGTTACTGGCAAGACACTTCCCTTTATTTTGATTTTTAAAGGCCTAAGTGCATTGAGGAAGTTGTGCTGGGCGTCCTGGCAAGAGAGGTGAGAGCTCTGGGGGTGGGTGAAGGGTGAAATTAGGAGCAGTGGGGGGAACTCTTGCCCCCTGGAAGGGGCAAGACCTCACAGAAAGGACTATGTGGCTCCTGGTCTTGCCTGGATTCTAGTGCCTGCAGGCATAGCACAGAATCAGCATAGCTGATAACAAGGAGACCTTGGGGGTGTCCTGGTGACTGAGGTCCAGAGGAACCTCCTTGGGGTTCTGGTCCTGCAGGAGGTCCAAGAATGACTGAAATTGAAATAACACCCCAGCACAGCTTAATGGGGAGTTGGAATCAAATAAATGGGTTTAAGGAAAATAAGGAAATACAATATTTCTTGCCCGAGTGTCCAAACCATAAATATAAAATGAAATAAAATCACTGCATAAAAGGCATATAAAGATGGATAACTCTAGAGTGAGATGCAGGCCAGTAACAGGGGATTACACTGCAGCACACCACATGTAGTCAGGAGGGAAGTGCAGGGTGCACAGCGCACCTAATTCTAACTCAGGGGATCATGAGAGACTTTCTGGAAGAACTGACATCTACGCTGCTTGGGAGATGACAGTGTTTTCTTCTTGTAATTTTTATTAAGTTTACTGGGGTGACATTGGCTAATAAAATTATATAGGTTTTAAGTGTACAATTCTGTAACACACCATTTGTGTACTATATTGTGTGTTCACCACCCAAAGTCAAGTCTCCTTCCACCACCATTTATCTCCCCTTTACTGTCTTCTACCTCTTCCCACCCCCCTTTCCCTCTGGCAATCACCACACTGTTGCTCATGTCCGAGCTTTCTGTCTGTTTGTGTCATCCCCTCACCTATTTTATCCAACTCTCCAACCTCCATTCCTTCTGACAGCTGTCAGTCTGTTCTCTGTATCTCTGAGTCTGTTTCTATTTTGTTCACTAGATTCCACATATAAGGGATATCATATGGTATTCATTTTTCTCTTATTGGCTTATTTCACTCAACATAATGCTCTCTGTGTCCATTCATGCTGTTGCACAAGATAAGATTTGCTTATTTTTACGGCCACACAGTATTCCACTGTGTAAATGTACCACGACTTTTTTATCCACTCATCTATTGATGGGCACTTGGGCTGCTTCCAAATCTTGGCTATCGTAAATAGCTCCCAAAGAACATAAGGGTGCATATATTCTTTTTAGTGTTCTGAGTTTCTTCGGATAAATTTCCAGGAATAGAATCACTGGGATGTTTTGATGACCAGAAAAACAATGACAGAGAAAGGGAAAATGAGAGGAAGAATTCCCAGCCCTGAGGCTGAAGTTCGGCTGCGCTTCGCTAGCCAAGTTCTATGCCCTGACCTGGGGATCCGTGCCCCTACTCCCCTGGAGCGAGAGGAGGGCATTTTCCATGTTTCACCCACCTGCTCTTATACCCTTCTGCAACTCTGGGGAGCTTCTTATTAAAATTCCCATAGGCGTGTGGGGAACCTTCTGGACAGTCCCGGCTGAGTTGTGCCCCAGGCAGTGGAAAGGGTGTGGCCTGTGCTCAGAAAAGTTGCACTTAAAGTCTAGGATTTGACTCATCTGTGAAGCTATGAGAGTCAATGGGCTAAGGAAGGGAGAAAGGTTGAAATCGAAGAGATGAAAGTGGTGAAGAGAACCATGGTTTTGACTGTAGGTTGGTGGAGTTTGAAATGCCTCTCCCTGTTATTTTTTAAAAATCAGGAATTAGTTTAGTTTTCCAGACCGATCTTCACATCATGATTTAATAGAACCAAACTATAATTATACATAGCAGTAGAGAAACAATTCCCTCCTTTTATGTTGTTTCTATTTGTTCCAGTTTCCAGTTGGGGATTCCAGGCACTCATTTTTCTCAGTCTCTGAAATACAAGTGCCTCCTCCCAGCCTCTCACTCCCAAACCCTCACTTACAGAGATCTGACTTTCACATGTGCCCTGGTGATAGTGGTGGAAGATGGGGCCTGGGGGCTAGGTCCTGGCAGGGATTGGGCAGGAAGGGAAGGAAGCATCTGGGGAGTTGGTGGGAAGGAAGAGAGAGCAGGAACAGTGAGTCAAAGGCCCCTGCCTGCCCAGGGCAGTGCACGGGAGGAGCTCACAGGGCTGTGGTTCTTAGGGAGCCTGGCTCCCTGGGGGCAGGAGGGGAACAGGAAGGAGGTGGCAGAGCACCTCTGCTTTTCCTATAAGGATTACAAAAAATCTATACTATTAATGATTCTTTCGTTACTCAATCTCATTTCTGACTGTCTCTATTCACCTGCACTGGCAGCTAAAAAGCATAGTATCAGGGTCTCTGAGATGTGTTGTCTTCTCACCTCTCTTCTCTAATCTAACATCTTTGGCTCTTGGTCTGAAGAAGCACCTTGGAGGTAGGAAGGAGCATGTGGGCCTGGTCTACACTGTGGACCACATCTCCTGCTACTTGCTCCATGCTTGGAGCACAGCAACTGTTTTGTGAGGCTGCCTTTTTGTCCTTGACCCGTTCCTACATGTGTGGCCTGTAGGGTGGGTTTAACCCACAGGTACTACACTGGACTGAATGTCTATGCCGCCTCCCCACTTCATATGTTGAAATCCTAATCCCCAGTATGATGATATTTGGAGGTGGGGTCTTTGGAAAGTGCTGAGGTGAGGAGGGCAGAGTCATCAAAAATGGGATGAGTGCCCTTAGAAAAGAAGCCCCCAAAGCTCCCTTCCCCCTTCCACCATGTGAGGACACAGCAAGAAGATGGCTGTAAACTGGGAAGCGGGACCTCACCAGACACTTAATCGCCTTGTGCCTTCATCTTGGACTTCCCAGAACTGTGAGAAATAAGTTTCTGCTGTTTATAAGTCTATGGTATTTTTGTTTTAGCATCCTGAATGGGCTAAGGTACGTTTAGTTTGACATGGACAATTGAGCCAATTACAAATTAAGAGTTTGTAACTTAAATTTTAGATTTGAGAAATCAGGAGATCTGGCAACACTGGGCCCCCACTCCTGCTGGGCAGCAATCAGCAGACCTTGAGTAATGGCAACCCCTCTAGGTGGGTCATTTCACTCCTCACAGTTTTCTATGACCATCTGTGCTTCCCTCATTTGTCACTTACCTAGACCCTGTAAGCGTCTGAGTTATAACTTCTGGCCTAGATACAGACATTTGTTTTCTGGAATCTTAACTATTCCTATGCTTGTCCATTGCCCCACCCACCAGCTACTGAGAATGGGGTGTGTAGGTTATTTCCAATCAGGGAACTCAAAAGATCGCTTTCTCTCTCTGCCTGCCTCTCATAATCTCTCTGCCTCATCATCTCAGGCAGATGCATCTTTTCCTAGTCAGAAGGAGACTCTACCTTCCCCTTGCCATTGAATAAAACATTTTGTTTATACACATAAACTCCTTTCCCCAAGGGCTTATGCTTTTGGAACACAAAAGCCAGAAAGATTGGGAAGGCAGCTGGCAGATGGGGAGATTGCTCTCTCAGAGATAAAACGGAAAAAAGACAAAAGGAGAATAAGTTAGTGAATTGAACCTCTCTCTCAGATCTGAGTTTAAAATTAAGTGAGTTCTCAACACTCCAGATGAGACCAGATTTCTAGAACCTGTTATCATGTGTTTCTGTTCTTTATCTTCATAGAACTCATCACAATTTGTGATCATTTCATTAATATTCACTTATCTACTTAACTGTAAACTCTAACATAGTGTCATTAAAGCCTGACAAAGGGCTCCCACATGTAGTGAATGTTATTAAATATTTGATGGATGAAACAAAGAAGGAAGAGAAAGAAAGGAGGGATTAGGAAGGGAAGGAAAGGGGAGGGGAGAGAAGGAGAGAGGAGGAGGGACAAGAGAGAAAAAGAGAAGAGAGAATACACAAGAAGAAAAAGAAAGATCAAAAGAAAAAAGACAGGTGGGGAGCAGGAGCAAGCAATCTGTCTGGTGAACAAAGTGTGGAAAGGAATTCCACCAGTTATCAGCACCCTGGGGTGATGGAGGAACCTGGGATACATTAGAGATCTAGGCGGTATAGATCTGGGCAGTAGAGATCCTAGCATCTTGATGTGAATAGTCTTGAGGTCATTGTGTGTGTTGCCAAGCATTAGGGACTTCGTTATCAGACATGGGATACAAGTACTGCCATATAAGCTATTGGTGAGGATGCTTTTTATAAAATGTCCTGCTGGCCTTGCATTGGTTTAAGGAGAAAAGCTGAGGTGGGACTAGGCTTGGGACAAAAGTTAAAGAGTTCAATAATTTTAAAAATATGTTTGAAAAATTAAACATACTCAGTAGAAAGTATCTTCTAGCCCTCCAAAAATTTTTTTTTTACTCTAGATGATCCTTTCACTAAGTATAGGATAAATATTTACAAGTAAAATTTATAAATAAAGATAACATTCTCTGAATACCAAACACCAACACAAACAAACAAACAAACAAAAAAACACCTACAATCTCTGATGGAAAAAGCCACTTAAGCTTTTTAAAAATATATATTTTATTGATTTTGCTATTACAGTTGTCCCATTTCCCCCCCTTTTTTTCTTTCCCATGCACCCCCCTCCCACCCACATTCCTCCACCTTAGTTCATGTTCATGGGTTGTACATATAAATTCTTTGGCTTCTACATTTTCTATACTATTCTTAACCTCCCCCTGTCTATTTTGTACCTACCATTTATGCTTCTTATTCCCTGCACCTTTTCCACCATTCTCCCCCTTCTACTTCCCTGCCGATAAGCCTCCATGTGATCTTCATTTCTGTGAGTCTGTTCCTATTCTAGTTGTTTGCTTAGGTTTGTTTTTTTTTTTTAGGTTCAGTTGTTAATAGTTGTGAGTTTGAAAAAAAATAGTTGTGAGTTTGTTGTCATTTTACTGTTCATATTTTTGATAATCTTTTTCTTAGATAAGTCCCTTTAACATTTCATATAATAAAGGCTTGGTAATGATGAATTCCTTTAACTTGACCTTAACTGGGAAGCACTTTATCTGCCCTTCCATCCTAAATGATAGCTTTGCTGGATAGAGTAATCTTGGATGTAGGTCCTTGCCTTTCATGATTTGAATACTTCTTTCCAGCTCCTTCTTGCCTGTAAGGTTTCTTTTGAGAAATCAGCTGATAGTCTAATGGGCATTCCTTTGTAGGTAACTGTTTCCTTTTCTCTTGCTGCTTTTAAGATTCTCTCCTTATCTTTAATCTTGGGTAATGTAATTATGTGTGTGATTCCTTGGGTCCAACTTCTTTGGGACTCTCGGAGCTTCCTCAGCTTCTTGGAAGTCTATATTCTTCACTAGATTGGGAAAGTTCTCCATTATTTCTTCAAATAAATTTTCAATTTCTTGCTCTTCTTCTTCTCCTTCCAGCACCCCTATGATTTGGATGTTGAAACGTTTAAAGTTGTCCCAGAGGTTCTTAAGCCTCTCCTCGTATTTTTGAATTCTTGTTTCTTCATTCTGTTCTGGTTGAATGATTATTTCTTCCTTCTGGTCCAAACCATTGATTTGAGTCTCAGTTTTCTTCCCTTCCCTGTGTATTTTCCTTTATTTCACTTTTCATAGCATTCACTTTTTCCTCTATTTTGTGGCCATACTCAACCATTTCTGTGAGCATCCTGATTATCAGTGTTTTGAACTGTGCACCTGATATGTTGGCTATCTCTTCGTTGCTTAGCTGTATTTTTTCTGGAGCTTTGATTTGTTCTTTCATTTGGGCCATTTTTTTTTTTTTTTTTTTTGTCTTGGTGCACATAGTAAGGGGCAGAGTCTTAGGTATTCACCAGGGCAGGGCAACCCATGTCACTGCGTTGTGGCACTGTATGTGAGGGAGGGGGATGAGTGGGAACAGTGCCATTTGTTCAGCTCTTGGCTGGCTTTCAGTCACTTCCTCCACTACCCACAGGCAAACTGGGCCCTCCTGGTGCTGGTTCCCAGGTGGGTGGGTTTGTGTATGTTCTAGGACCCTCTGGCTCTCTCCAACAAACTCTCCTGTGAGGCCGGGTTCTCCCTCTGCCACAACACCCACAGGTTTTTTCAGTCAGCGGTTTTTGAGACTTTATTTCCCTGTGCTGGAACCCTGGGTTGTGAGGTCCGTCTCGCTCCCTGGTTGTTCCTCCAGGCTTATCTGCATGCAAATATGGGACCGTCCACTTCACCAGCCACTGCTACCCTGTTCCTCCAGCTGCCACCTTGCCGTGAGTCCTGTCCATCCCGGTTGCCTGTCTCCCCACCTCCTATTGGTCTGGATGAATGTTTCTTCTTTAACTCCTTGGTTGTCAGACTTCCATACAGTTTGATTTTCTGGCAATTCTGGTTGCTTTTTGTTTTTAAATTTGTTGTTGTCCTTCTTTTGGTTGTGTGAAGAGGCAAAGTGTATCTACCTATGCCTCCATCTTGGCCAGAAGTCCTCCAGGTTTGTTGACTTACTCATGAGGCAATTAAATTTATTGAGTTATTGTTTTTAAAACATTGAAATTAGGTGTTGTAAGAGATACCAAAAATATATAGATAGTTTTATTTACTTGCAGTTCAAAAACTAATTGGAGGACAGAATTTAAATACAATAAAGTTGAATAACTTTACAAGGTTAGAGCTTTAGAATGTATTATCATTAAGAAAAAAATCTCTCTCACGGGTGTTTCAAAAACAATGGGACATTGGGGCAATTATTGGCATGTGCAGAATTCTGGATACTGTGTGCTGTGAATTCTGAAATGATACTGGCCTGAAGTATGAGAAATGAAAAATGGTATTTGTCTGCTGCTGCTCACATTGCAAGCCCAAATAGTAAGATAGAAGGTAAGTCCACATTACTATCTAATTACAGTTGAAAATTGTTTGATTTACTTGGGCTTATGTGTGTGGTAACAACTTGGAAATTCTAGACTTGCTGCTTGCAGAACATTTTAACTAAAAACAATAAAATGAATAGACTTTGAACTTTTAGCTAGACCCTTTTTTGCATACATGGATATTTCTGTTTCATATTGAGAGATTTGGCTGGCAATCTTAGGAAGTTAGCATGAGAGAAAAGTTGATACCAAAAGAAACTTGGGGAACATGAATCTGTGTTCAAAGTTCAGCTAAAATGGAGAAGTAGCTCCATGTCAGCATGAGTTGCCAATAATAATGTTATAAAAAATGTTTTCCGGAGGACAACAGTCTTTTTTTTTTTGCACGAAATAACTCAAACCATACTTAGTAAACAGAAGTTCTAGATGTAATTGAAAACAATGGATCACCACATCATACTTCATACAAATAGAAAGTTAAAGATTGAGAACTTACTCATGCAAAGGTCACTTGGAAGGTTTCCCACAATAATGGGATTTAAGTAAACAAGTCTTCACTGAATGCCTTTAATATGGTCAACTTTATGAGGGGATAAAAGATGATGGGAAGGGGAACTAATGAAGAACCGCACCAAAGATATGGTCCTTGACTTCAAAAACACTCACTGATTTGGAGGAATAAGCAGGAAACACATGAAACTGCTAAGAAACAGTATCTATTTAAATGATTAGTGAAATACCTGTAAGTGTGATGGGTGGTTGCAGAAAGTGAGTGTAGTGAAGCCTGGAGGGGATTTCCCTGCACTAGACACAGTGTGGAGAGGGCAATTGGACAGAATGGGCTTTCCAAAAGAGGGCAGCAAGAAGCAAGAAGGATGGGTGGGCAGGACAATTGGGTCAAAGTGATCAGGTCACTTTCTAGCAGATGAAGTCTTTGCTTCCCTGCCCATACCTGCATTATTGTACCCATCCCTTTGGATTTACACCCAACTCCATCTCTTGCCGCTGCCTGAACCATCAGTGTGTTCTGAACACTGTGTTCCTCTCTCTCTGCCCAGGTGTTTTTTTTTATACCATCTCAGGAGTTAGACTGCTTACTAGCTGGGCAAGTTATCTAACTTCTTAGTGCCTTAGTGTCCCCATCTTGAAAGAGGAGTTAATAATGGATTAAATCCATTAATGAATATAAACTTTTCTGTAACAGTGACTAACACATAGTAAGCAATCAATGAATGGTAACTATGATGTCAGCTATTCTTGATTGGTGTTGAAGACCCACTTCAAAAATTAAACTGGTGTCATATGGGATCAGCTTTGGAGGCACTGGTAGTAATCCAGGGTCTGGGAAAGAGAGGCTGAGTGAGGGTTAGAAGTTGGACATGGTGGCGTAGCTAAAGTACATGCCGCATTTCCTCTGCCAGTACCAGGGTCATCCCTAGATACTGGCTCTGTCTGAGCTCCCATGCCCTGAGGAAATGCTTCCACAGATGGTGATAGTTGGGAGGAGAGGACTGAGGATGTTGGTTTTGATTATTGGCAAAGAAGAAACACTGAACAGAGACAAGTGAAACATCTTCTGGAAGTAATTGAAGTGACTGAATCTACAGACAGAAGAGGTGACACTTGGACTTAGGGAACCAGGTCTGTGAACATGGAATTTAAGGAATGGGAAGAGAGAAAGAGAAGTCAAAACACAAGCAACCAAAGAGAAAGGAAATGAACCAGAGGAGATACCTTTATGGAAACCATGAGAACAGTTTCAAGTGGAAGCTTATTTTATTTGTGACCCAACTGAATATTCAATTCCCACATCAGAACCTGTGATTCCTCTGCCTATGGTTTCTCAAACATTGCTCACCAACCCTACCATTCTGTGACTCTGTCAAGTCTTTAAGAAAGCTCTTGGGGTTTTACTCATTATTGGTAAACTCTCCTTACCCCCACTTACCACCATTCAGCATTAGAGTTGACCACTAACCTCAGTCCCAGTTCGTGGAGTACCCACCACCGCCCACTCTCTCAGCCGCTGGTCTGTTTACTTCTCCTTTCCCAAAGCAGACAGGCCAATTTCATTTGGAGTCATGACTATTTTGAAATTACAGCCAGGTATTTTAAATTCTTTGCATTTGTAAATGATGTAGTTCCTGTACATATTTATAGAATTTCGATTTTCTTTCCTTTCTCAGGTTCTGCATTTCAGTTGTATGTCATATGTGGTGAACTGATTTACAGCTGCTGATACGTGGTGGTCCCCTGAGCAAGTCACTTGACCCTCTGTTCCAAGCTTCTCATCCAGGAAATTACCAATTAATTTTTAACACATTTATCTCAGAATGATCCTGTGAAACAAACCTATTCCAAGTACTTCTAAATTTATTCAATACTCTCCTTCTTCCTTTCTAATGCCATCATCTTTTTCCTTCCCCTAGCTCTTCTTGCTGCTCCCTAATGAGAGGGCTCACATTGTGGCTCTCTGCTCTTCTCTCTCATAGCATGAATCTACCCCAAGAGCTTTATATATCTTCTCTATGCTGATGTCTTCGAAATCTATACCTCTGTTCTCACCTAAACTTGATTTCTACATCTTTCACTGCCCCCAGTTGGGTGTGCCACTGTTCGCTCAAGCTGAGCACGTCCCGACCCAATGTGGCACCATCTGCCGGTACGGTCACTGGGACTCTTTTCTTTTCCTTGTGTATTCTATTACAGTTGTCCCAATTTTTCCCCCTTTGCCCCCCTCTGTCCCACCCCACCCCCTCCTGCCACAGTCTGTCCCCACACCATTATCCATGTCCGCGGGTCATTCATACATATTCTTTGACTACTCTCTTTCCCTTCTTTCCACAATTCCCCACTCCTTTCCTCTGGCAGCTGTCAGTCTGTTCCTTGTTTCCATGGCTCTAGTTCTGTTTTGCTTGTTAGTGTATTTTGTTTATTAGATTCCTCTTACAAGTGATATCATATGGTATTTGTTTTTCACCAACTGGCTTATTTCACTTAGCGTAACGCTCTCCAGTTCCACCCATGCTGTCGCAAAGGGTAGGGATTCCTTCTCTCTTTCTGCTGCATAGTATTCCATTGTGTAGAAGAACCAGTTTTTTTAATCCATTCATCTACTGACGGGCACGTAGGCTGTTTGTCTGATCTTTCCCTTTCCTCCATCCTTCTGCACATTCAGTTGATGAGCCCTAAA
>VMDR010022478.1:0-16147 GCA_007922815.1 Macrotus californicus | reverse complement strand
GGATGGGGGAAGGAAAAGAAAGCCCTGATTAGTACTTTCTCATTTCCATTGTGTAAATATTCCCATCACAACCAACTTCAGGCTGCTGTGTAAAGTAGAGAGAAGTTATACGCATAAAACAGTAAGAGCTAACTCCAGCACAGAACATTTGCATTAGGTCATCTCTTAGTAAATTAATGCTGAACATTTAAAGTCTGTAAGATGTAATCTACAAGTATGAAGCACTGCTTTCATGTCATAAATTTCCCATGTATTTAAAGCATCTCTCAGTAACAGATCATCATCTAGCTCTTTATGATTACAACTACGAAAAGATAAATAAACTCTTAGAATGCCACATTGCAAAATATGCCATTTAAAAGCCCCTACAGCATTTTATGGAAAAATAAGTTATTAATTTAATTATTACAAGCTAAGAATTGAATTCAAAACCAGGTTAGGTTTGGGCAACAGGAGTTTGGACTTTGCTTAACAATGATCAGGCAGCATTCCTGTTTTGGAAAAGTGGTCTAAACTGTTGTCTATTGATAAAAAAACATTTAAGACACTTCCTAAAATATGTTTATCAATTAACTTGTAAATGATATGCATGGACAACTGTATTATAAAATGTACACCAAACTGACATTTTAACAGGGTGAGATAAATATCAAATGAAATTGGGTTTGTCCTAACGTCACTTTGCTACTCTGTGCCTCTAAGTTTTGTTTCTCTGCCACAGTGCCTCATCGTGGGCACCTTCTTCGCACACACATACTCCATTCTGGGCTGTGTTCTCTTACAGCGTGAATCCAGAGGCAAGGAATATGATAAACAAGGGTTGTAGACAATAAATTTGGGCAGGGAATTGGAAAAGGGCTAGGATTTAGGAAAAAGTCAGTGAGATTGGTTAGGAAGATCAGGAAGCACTTAGAAAATTCTTAGAGTAGTCCCGGTGAAACTAGTAAGAAAACCATCTGCTTCCAAAATACACTGGTGGAACAGGCACAGGGTAACAGCTGCAGGCATTCCCATTCCAAAAGGGAAAAAACAGAAGAAGAAAGTGGTCATGGGTCCTACACAATTTCTAACTCCAGCAGGGCAAATTCCATGAGGTTTTGAGGCCTGGAATAACCCTCTATGGCTTGAGGCTGTGTGCTCTGAGTCTGCAGTTCCAACCTCTGCACTCATGGCTCTGGCCTTTGCACCTCTGACTCCAGCCTGTGTGCCTGGCCTCAGGCCTCTAGGCCCATAGCTCTCACCCTAAAGTCATTCTTCCTTTTCCCTGAAGGGTAGCACCTGTTTGCAGCTGAGCAGTTTTATCAGCCTGTTTCCTGCCTGTAGAATTCTGGGAGTCTGACAGCATTCTCGTATTTCATCTTATCTCTGCCCCTTTCAGTCCAAGCTGGCAATGCTTCTAGTGATACAACATTTTCAAAGACCTTGTGGGCCTCTGGTGTATGACACAGGGATCCATGCCATTAATCAAAAAGATCCTTCACAGATCTTTTCTGGATAATCCCTTCTCTAGTCTTGGTCTCTGCTGTGATAGCTGAATGGGTCCAGGTGTCACACGCCCAATCTCTTTAAATGCCAGCAAAAACTGTCCAGCAACACCCCGACTTTCTTTCCACAACAGGCTTTCCTAAGATTGAGTCTCCTAATTTCAGCATCTTTTGCAATCTAGATTGACTGAGAACTTCCTAAATCATCAAGTTTTGGTTTCCTTATGTAGCAGTTATTCCTTGAATTCAAACCTTTCCTCTCATACTTTATTATAAGCAGCGAGGAAAAACCAGTCCACACCTTCAACACTTTACCTTCTAAATCTCAACTAAATATCCAAGTTCATTGCTTACAAGTTATGCTTTCCATAGTTCAGCTAAGTTTTCTGCCACTACGTAACTGAACCATCTCTCCAGTTTCTAATATCATGTTCCCCATTTCCTTCTGAACCCTCACCAGCACCTCTAACATTCATATTTCTACCAACTTTCTGTTTATGAAAATGTATGTATTCTCTAAAACCAAATAGGCTTTCTCTGCTATGCAAAAGTATTTGGTGATAGATATGAAGACTTAAATATATACACACAGATTGAAAATATCATACTAGATAAAAATCATAATTGCCTGACAACTTGTCAATCATTCATTCATCTAATATTTATTGAGTGTCTACTATGTGGTAGGTGCTTGGGATACAAAAGCAATCAAAACAGACAAAAATCCCTGTCCTTGGCATTCTTTGAAGCGTGGGGGAAGCCAAAGGGAGAGGAGAATAAATACAATGAACAAGTAAATTATACAATATGATAAACACTATACAAAGGAAAGAATAATAGAAGGAAATGTTCCAATTTTAAGCAGGATAGTCCTCACTGAGAAGGTGAGCTTTGAGCAAAGTAGATAAGGAGGTAGCTACCTGAGAAAACAGATTCTAGGCAAGGAGAAAAGCTAGCATTAAACCAGACCATACCCGGCTTTTCCAGAATAGAGTGTGGTGAACAAGGCAGTAAGAGGTGAAGTCAGATTGGGTGTAGCGGAGAGCCATCTTGGAGGGCTATTTAGGGGGGTCACTGAAAGGTTTTGAACAGAGGAGAAATGTCATTTGACTTCGGTTTTAAAGTCCCAAGAAATGGCTTATAAAAGATGTTTTCAAGGAGAAAAATTTCCCCCTAATTATACTAATGCCTTATTTATAACTTAGTATAAACCAAAGCCTTCTTTGTTCTATTTCTAAACTACCTCATTCAAGCTTTAGGACGTACCTTCCAAGTTAAATATCTTGGAATTTGTTGGTTCTCAAACATATACTTCACCATCCATACTGCTTCTCAACCTTCCTTTTTAATCCATTCTAATGAGCTTATTTTCACAGGAAGTCTTTCCTTGCCTTGCTTATGAGAGCTGCTATTCCCTAAGTCTTTTCCTTCTTGAACTGTGGAAATAAAAACTGTACTTCTCTGTTTCATTTTCAGGTACATCAGGGATACATCTATGACTTATTTAATATTGGGCAAGCGTCTTTAGAGAACATCTAACGATCAGATTTCCTTGAGTGGACACAAAAGGTAGTTTGCAATGAACAAATATAGTGTGGGTTATTTCCTCTAATCTTTTTCATATTGTTATATATGATTAAGCTTAACTTTCACTTTTAAAGCAACTAATAGGGCTTTATGACAATGTATTGATTTGTTCTCATAAGCTTGACATTTTACTACAAGAACTATGTAAATTTGAAATCTGGGTATTTCATTAATGAAAATGCCAAGAGATTGCAAGTGAGATCCATCTCCATGCAGAGAAGTCTGTGCCCATGTGACTCTCCCCATAAATGCATACTCTTCCCACTGCTCCGTGACTGTCTAGATGTTTTTGTCTGATTTCATTTCCTAAGGGGGAGAGCCCAAAGACAAATAAATCAATATGTATTTTAAGAACTACATTTGAGAGATCAGATTTTTTGAAAGAATAAAATTTCCTGGGGGTTTTTTTCCCCATTTTTTGTTACTATTTATTTTGTTCACCTGTCTTTCATCCACACTTAGAATCCACAAAATGTTTTTAAAAAGAAATTTGGTGAAATCTAAGCACAAAAAGCCGGGTCTTAGTATAGTTGATACCAACTCACTAGGACATCTTCAGCCATTCATCAGCTTGTGGTCGCCAACCTCCTTTTACCAACTGCTCAAAATTCGTGATTATGCTACCACCTGCCCCTAAAAATAAGAAAATAAGACAAGGATATTTAGCCAAATGTTCTGGAGAAAATATCTGAAACAAAGCCATAATATTACCTCCTGACTGCCAAACCCAAGAGGATCCCCAAAATACAACTGAGCGAAAATATAATCTTGGGAAGAAGAAAAGAAGCTGCCTTGTCCATTTTCGGTGCTGACACTACTGTAGCCCTTCCCTTTCGCCGTCACGGCAGCTGTCTACTACACCGCAATTAGGGCTAAAATTGGGGCCTCGGGCACAGAGATGCGGCTAGAGGTTTGCTGCAAACCTGGCAAATAAAATTCTGTGCTTTATCATTTCTTTCCCTGAAATTAGTTATGGTTAAACACTGTATAACAAGAGATTGAAGAAATCTGTTCAATTCCTACATACAAAAGAACTCAACAGTAAAGGTAAGTAATGCAAAGTAGACATGAACCTATATTCGATCATATTTACCGTTTCCAGTTATTCAGAATTAAAAAACAAAGCAATTTTTTTACATGCACCATAAAATTTCTGTAAACTTGTTTTATTTATGATAGCACCACACCTTAATTAGTTATGAATCCCTCTGTTTCTGGGGTTGCTAATAAAACCAATCATAAAAATTTTATATTGTAAAACAGTTGGGCTCAAAACAATGGCTAATGGCTGGTACCTGTGAGAAGTGCTAGTTTTGAATTAACTTTACCAGCTAACCGAAACTAAGCTTCCATCCCCCAAAAAGACTGTTTTATTAGAGTATGTGGTCCCCATTAATGTAACGAGAGAATTGTTCAGTAGTCGTAGCACACCAATAACAATATTTATGAACACACACTGTTAATATTACCTCGGGCCCATCCAATAGCTATCATGACTATCCAGCCATTTTTGTAATAGCTATTAGCATGTGTGACTCCACCTACTATTTTCCAAGTTCTGGTCACTTCCTTCATTCCTGCAGCCAAGAGTTGAACAGGTAGGAAAGAATAGCCCTGGGAAACTAGGTCATATGGGCAAAAAAAAATAATATACCTGAAATTAAAATTTAAATATTTTAATATATAAATAGAATCAAAACAAATAAAAATACAGCATATCAGCAATAACAATTTGGCAAAATTCAACAAACATATAAATATAAACTCCATATAAACATAAAATTTGACTTCAAGAACACCACAGATTGGGTAGAGTCAGTTTTTTAAAAAGTAACATGAAACACATATAATAATCTGCCAAAAAGTCATGATCAGAGGGGAATTTCATCCTGTTTGGAATACTGAATACTCTATTTATGCAAAAAGTATTTACTGAGTTCCTAATTTGTGCCCATACTCTTCTGGAAGCTAAGTGCTGAATCCACTAAAAAAACAAAGCAAATATATAATCACTTCTCTAGTTACAGTGCCTTTTTTCTCCTCTGGGGAAATGAATTAGAAAAGGGCCCTTGGTACCCAAGCAAGGGCTGCATTTCCACCCCACTAACATCTTTACCTGTGCCCCTTGGTGCAGTACATAAACCACAACCTATACAATGGAAGGTCATGTGCTCAAGGAGACAGATTTGTGCTCAGGGGAAACATATTTTCATACACCTGAAAGAGTATGAAGCTTGTTCTTCGATGCAGCTGAGTAAGATTAAGTTTCAACCAATTAAAGCGTGATACTAGTTTAAGAATAATTCACTCCTCCTCGGACGAATTATTTTTTGAAGCTTCATTTGTTCTAAGCATCTGTTCAAACACTTTAGCAATAGTGTTAAATTGGAAAACACTCTACTTTTCCCCCACCACATTCCTAAAAATACTCTCTAGCTGACAATTGTGTGCTTAAAGCAGAACGTATCTTCTTCCTAATGGAGAGGTATGGAAAATATTGTATGAAAGAAGTACTATATTTCTTCTAAAAGAAGTTGTTAATCTTATTGTAATCCATGATTCATCAAGCAGGAGTTCCCGAAAGGATGCATGGAATACGAAATCTACCTGCCAAAATGCTGCTTCAGAGACCCAGTTCAAGATGCAATGGTTTGTTCAGCCTGAGGCACTCTTTCCCCTTTATCTCCACCTACCACTCCTTCTTACTCTTCAACGTCCCATTCAGACAGTACTATATTCACTGACTCTGGGAGTTTCATTTTATTTTAGTTTGTTCTATTTAATATTCCCAGTTCAGACTAAATAAATTCTCTGTACAACTAAAACAACTGGTTCCTATGCCTAAACACAGATTGCTCTCGATACATTTTTCTTTATAATATACAGGGTGGAGCAAAAGTAGCTTTACAGTTGTTCATATGAAAAATACAGTAATTAATAAGCAATAATACAAGAATGAACTGTGTCTTGTGTACTCACAACTGTAAACCTACTTTTGCCACACCCTGTATAAAGGCTGCAATGTTCATAATAAATTATAATAGACTTTAGATAGCAGGAATAATTCATCTTGTTTTTCCCCCTCACCTAAGCCCAGCATGATGAAAAGTAGTCCTGAATTAAAGAATTTATTAATAGTTAATCTTGAGGGAAAATACAAAGTCTATCAAATCAAAGAATCAGTTGATAATTTAACAGCTTGAGAGAAAGAAATAAGTTACTTAAGAGTAGCAAAAAGGTTTCTGAAAATGACTGGCATGATTTAAAAATTTACATGTTCATGTAATATTTTGAAAGACTTCTATCTTTAAATATAGAACAAATTTCCAAGAAGTCAGTTATAGATTAGGGGGAGAAATGAGTTACACTTAAATAAGCAATTTTAAAATGTATTTTTAAATAAAATTAAAATATTTTGGTATACCCTGTAGATCAGATTAAGAAAGGGGGATGGTATCAAAACTAAAACACTCAAATAAATAACAAAAACAAAAAACACAAATGACCCAATTTTTGTTCTGTACACTAAGACAATCTTTAATGAGTTTAAAACCTATACTATCACAAGGGCAATCCTGGACTTTTTATATTCAACTATGTAACATTATGACATACAATCTAAAATTTCTGACTGTTGCTATTTTTAATGAATAAGTCTTTATTCCATTTAATCCAATCTCTAAAGTATACCTATAATAAGCTAACATTTAAACAGGAAACAATTCTCGTTTCAGGTGTTAAATAGTCACAGGGCAAATGAAAAACTGTTCATTGTGCTCAGCAGACTTACCAGTGAACATATCAGACTAATGGCTCCTCAAACAACTATTCCTGCTCTATAACACAAGAAAGTTTTTTAAAATTTCTTTAATGAATCACTCAACCAACACTGTCCCTCCTTCTGCAAAAATTATCATTTCACCTTTAACTGAAATTGTCACATCTAAGGAACTTTGAACTCGTAAAGTGCCTTTAGAAAACATCAGAAAAGAAGAAATGGAACATTCTAAACAAGAAATGGAACAAGAAGGCTAATGATTCTCATCCATTTTAAGTAGGTTAATAAAGTGGGAAAATGACAAAGAATAGTGCTAAATAACAAAAGTCTAAAACAGAATACAAACAGGATGCGAAGCCACAACAAATGAAGGCTACACCAGTTTGAATATGAAAGATGAAAAGTGGAGATTAGGTTGGTACCGAGAGCTGAGCAGAGAAACTTCCCAGGGCCAGTCACTGAGAACTCTGCTGTTTTCACTCTGCTATTAATTCCACTCCTGTATCAAAGACAGTGTCACTTAACTAAACCAAATACAGTTCACATTAGCCCCGTATGACACCTTTGTTCCCTTATTACTCTAAGATATTAATAACCTCTTATGATTTGAAAAAGACTATTGGATGACAGTCCTATAAAACTATATCTTTTCTTATGTTTTTCCTCATAAAAATGCAGTCTCAGTTATGCCAATGTGCAATTTATAATAGATACTTGAAGTTTAAGGAAAACAAACAGGGATACAAAAATCAATACACAGAAAAATCACAATGTATTTTTTCACTTAGAAACAGTTTGGAAAAGAAAAATCCTATGGCAGTGCACCTTATATTCCAAACAGTTATTTCCCTTTGTCAGTAGATGGCGCTAGTCTCCAGATGTGAGCACTATGAGCTACTGCACTAAAGATGACCTTTCCAGTAAGTGCATTCAAAGAATCCCCTAGTTTAGCTGGCTAGAGTTTAAAGCAAATTCCAAACATCATTTTATCTCTCAAATTAAAATCAAATCAAGCAAATATTATAATATGTCCTCAACATTAAAACCATAAAAATAGTCAAATATACTGTGTCTTCAAGCAAGTATCATTCTTTTATATTTAAGGGTCTGTGAGAACAAAGACAACATTTGTATGTCCAGAATCCAAAACAATCTGCTGCATAAGCACAGACTGAAGAACTAGATACCATGGGTTTGAATCCTGGCTCCAATTACTATAGGTATATGACACATCTTGGGCAAGTTATTTTTAACCCTTCTTGCCTCAGTTACCTCGTTTGTTAAATGAGAATAAAATAGTACCTACCTTACAGGGTTCTTAAAAGGTTTAAGCGAGATAATATATATGTAAAGCACTTAGAAAACTGGGACATAGTAAATGCATCAGTGGTTGTTACTGTTGTGATTTTGGAAAGACCACTAAAACTAGAACCGTTAAAAATGCTCATCAGCAGAAGAACAAAACACAGACATAAATATAATGAATTACACAGCAGTGAGAGGGAATGTACTATAGCTGCATGCGAGAACAGAGATGAATCTTAGGGACATAGTGTTCACTGAAGAAAACAAGTCCTCAGAGGACTCATGATTAAATATAAAAAATGAATACAAAGAATTTAGCTGACATACGGTAATAACTCAAAAAACATTAGTTATCACATTTATTACTCTATTTCTAATAGTTCCCACTGCCTCAGGTGCCCACTATTAATTTTTCCCATTGCTACTATTTACAACATTTTCTTTTAAGACTAGTTACATAGTCACTTAAAAATTATGAAGGTGAAAATAAACTTTAAGTGTTGCTAACATGCTATATATTTCATTGATTTTTTTTTAATCAAAAGCATAGTTGTTTGCTTTAGAAATAACAGAGCAGTCTCACTGGAGTTATATCATTTTTTAAATTTGATGAGTCAGTCCTCTGAAGGATAACTGAATTTGATCTGCAAGAATCCAAAGCAATTTCTACTGACATTTTTTTCTTCAGTTTAAAACTAAATTCAAACTAAATTAATGTTAAATCTCATAAGGCTACGAAAAATCCAACAGAGTATGAAAAGAACAATTATTCATGAATCACAAGCGCTTGGACTTTGGTGTAGCTGGTCACATTTTTTATTATTATCCTGTAGTGTATCTAGGTGAAGGGGCAGGTTTACAAGATAAACTGCTTGGGGCCAAATACTTGATGCTCTTTGATATTGGAAATGCTTCCACTAAAGACACATTAAAACAATGATAACAATACCTGCCCCTCTGGGACAGGATAATGGAGAAGGTAAGAAAGAGACATACTTTTGGGATTGAGTTCCTTTCTTTGCACATGCATTAACTTCTAAGGACATAACATTTTTTTTAATTCCATTTACTAGTAATTTACAAAACGCTGTTCTAAATGTCTAATAGTTCACCATAATGGTAGCTTACCAGATCGAAGATGCTAGTAACACATTAGTATTGTTGGCAAGAAACCTCAATGGAGGCTCTGCAAGCAGCACACAGGACAGGATGCCTCCCCCGAAACAGTGCAGCATGGCAGTAAACCAACTTGAAACAGGGTTCTTCCATGCCACTGCCGCTGCTCCTGAAACGGTAAAGTAAAAATGTGATCTGCGATAGTTGCAATTAAACAAGTCCCAAGGTACCAGTGGCACTAAAGAAGTAGCAACTTCTTAATTTCGTCATTTTCAAGAATTTCTCATTACTTATAGTTGTGACAATTACAATCATAAACCATATCTTTTGTTCTTCAAATCAAGACTAAAAACATTTTGTTAAGCCCTGGCCAGTGTGGCTCACTTGGTTGGAGCGCCATGTCATAGACAGAAAGGTTGCAAGTTCAATTCCCAGTCAGAGCACATGCCTGGGTTGTGGGTTTGGTCCTCAGTCTGGGCATGTAGGAAAAGCAACCAATCCGTGTTTCTCTCTCACCTGGATGTTTCACTCCCTCTGGCTGCCTTCCCCCTCTCTAAACTCAATGAGCATGTCCTTGAGTGAAGATTGAAAAAAAACATTCTGTTAAGACATGGGTGATTTGGGACAACTTTAAAACACTTCATTCAAGCTCTTATTGCCAGTTTCCTAGTAGCACATTATTATAAACCATCTCCCCACCTACTGTTTCCTTTCATTCCCAACACTACTGCAAGTACTCCTAGTTGATATGTTAAAAATATATATTAAGAAAAATTTATAATCTTAAGTAATTTAAAAATCAAAGCTGAAATAAACTATGCTTTCAATATGACAGGCTAAAAACAGAGTAAAATAAACCCACAAGCAAAAAGTTGATGAGGACAGACATTTACATGATCACAAAACGTCTCCTCAAAGATTACTTATTAATTATAGGGAAATAGTAACTGTAGAGCAAAGAAGCCTTGCAAACATCAGTGTAAAGAAATGACACCAAGTGACTCCTGACATAATGCACTAAGAACACATTATTACTGCTGTGGTATTTCTACCACAAATGTTAACTTCAACTAAGCTAATCAGATACACCTACATTGAGAGCTATTCGGGGCGGGGGGGAGGAGCACCTGGCCTCTACTTTAATGATGTCAAAGTCAAGAGACACAAGAGGCTGATGAAATGTTCCAGATTCAATGACAATAAAGAGACAACAACTATATGCAATGCATGTCTTACTTACATCATATCATAGAATATTTTAAAAAGGTCTTTTTGAACAACTGATGAAATCTAATTATGAATTGTCGCTTAGATAGTAGTATTGTATCACTATTAAACTTCCTGATTTTGATACCTGTACTGTGGTTCTTGACACACTTAAGTAATTAGAAGTAACTGAGCAAAATTCATCCAATTTACACTCAAGTGGTTCTCAAAAATTAATATGCAAAAATAAAAAAAACAGTGAGTGCTGAAGTACAAACTTCTAGTTATAAGGTAAGTTCTGAGGATCTAATGTACAGCACAGCAACTGTAATCAATAACACTGTACTGTATGCTTGAAACTTTCTAAGAGAGTAGAAATTGTTTTGTGGTATCGACAAACTCACCAAAAAAAGGTAACTATGTGAGGTGAGGGATGTGCTAATTAACTTGATTGCGGCAATCACTTCACAATGTATATGTCTACTGAATCATCACATTGTACACTTCACATACACTTTTGTCAATTACACCTCAACAGAGCTGGGAAAAAGTAAATAAATGGGGCTAACTGTAAGTACGCTGACCCTTGAACAACAAGGGTTTAAACTGCTTGGGATCACTTATACATGGACTTTCTTCAATAAATATACTGGAAGGCTGGTGTATCTCTCAATAAATATACTGGAAATTCTTTTTGTATTTGCAATAATTTGAAAAAACTTGCAGACAAACGACATAGCCTAGAAATATCAAAAAAAAGAATAAAAGTTATGTATGTCATGAACTCATGTGATATACATATACAAAATATGCGTTAACCCACTGTTTATGTTATCAGTAAAGCTTCCAATCAACAGTAGGGTATCAGTAGTTAATTTAGGGAGGGGAGGTACAAGACACACAGATTTCCAAGTGGGAGGGATGTCCACATCCCTAACTCCCACTTTGTTCAAGTGTCAACTGCAGCTGGTGAAAGTGGGTAGAATATATGGGAGCAAGTGGGAGGGATGTCCACATCCCTAACTCCCACTTTGTTCAAGTGTCAACTGCAGCTGGTGAAAGTGGGTAGAGTATATGAGAGTACCTCGATCTCTTCTGGCAACCCTTCTCTAAGTGTGAAATTATCAAAAGGAAAAATACAAAATAATAAAAAAAATAAGCTAAACAAAGAGAAACAGAAGTGATTTATAAAAATAAAAGTAAAAGTTAACTAAATATATGCTAAAATAAAAAGATAAAGATGGGGAATAAATAAAACCAACCAAAGCTGTTACTAAAGAAAGACCAAGAAAGCAGATCATTGCTCTGCAATGCAGAACGTTAAAAAAGAAATAATATTAGTCAGTTTTTTAATGAAAGGAAAACAACATGTATTTAATCTAACAAAGGTAAAAATATATTGAAAATGGACAACTTTCTAAGAAATTATAAATTAGCAAAAAACTGAACATACAAATAACTATGGGAAAAACTACAGAACAATCAAAGATCAATCTAAAGAAAACTGCTAGACTCAGATAAATTAATTGGAAATAACTGAAAAACATTTACCAAATAGTTTTGGACTATTCATTTTTATACCATATAACGATTATAGAGTTTAGCAAAGGAGAAAAACTTTCTCTTAAACATTATCCAATATAAAAAATTATAAAGGAAAAAAGGAGAGAATGAGAGGAAGGAGGAAGGAGAGGAGGGAGTGAGAGGAAGATAAAGAGATATATACTATAATTCTAACTTATGAGCATAATGTACAAGTACATCAATAAGAAATTGACGTCAGTAGTTTTTGAAGGAGAACAAATCATCACCATGTAGATTTTACCCAAAGAATTTAATGAAGGCTCATCACTTCTTGGCCTTTTGGCTAAGATCATGTGTGGAATTTAATGAAGGTTCAATATTCAGAAATTCATTAAAGGCATTCACTGTATTAACAAATTATGATGACCACTCCTTTAGTCAGACAGTAAAAAGTCACCCCCAAAAAATTAACATTCCTAATTTTAAGAAAAAACTACTAATTTAACAAAAGAAAGAAAAGTACTTAACCTGAATAAAGCTAAAGAAAACATTTAGAAATGTGACTTCGTCAAAATTTAAATTTTCTATATGACAAAAGAGTGGGATAAGATGTTTTTCCACCTACTTAAGGCAAATTCCAACAAATCAATAGAAAAAGAAAACAAACAGAACATAAAAATGGGCAAGTCACAAAGCAATAACTTGCAAATATATACGACTACTAAATATACCAATAAAAACATCCTCGACTCACTCGTAATCAAGGGAAAACAAAATAGGACAAGATGTTATTTCACACGCACTCAGTAGGCAAAAAAATTATAGCTTAATATTAATAAGTTGGCAAAGGTATGAAGAAATTCATATACTCTTTAAGAGTATAAACAAGTAAAGGGATTTTGAAGAACAATTTGGAAATATCAATTAAATTTGTATTCAATTGCACTTTACTTTCAATATTATTTTGTATCAGGTGTACAGCATCCTGGTTAGACAGTCATATACTTTACAAATTATTCCCCCCAATATTCCCAATACCCAGCTATCACCATAGTTATTGCAGTATCACTGACTACATTCCGTGCTGTATTTTACATCCCTGTGCCTATTTTTTAACTGCCAATTTTTATTTCTTAATCCCTTCACCTCTTTCACCCAGTCCCCTAAAACCTTTGCCCTCTGGCAACCACCAACCCGCTGTGTCTGAGTCTGTTTCTATTTTATTTGCTCATTTATTTTGTTCTTTGGATTCCACGTTTAAGTGAAATCATGTGATATTTGTCTTTCTTAGACTGGCTTATTTCACTTAGCATAATATCCTCTAGGTCCACCCATGCTGTTGTAAATGGTAAGATTTCATTGTTTTATGGCCAAGTAATATTCCATTTTATATATGTCCCACCACTTTTTTACCCACTCATCCGTTGATGGGCACTTGGATTTCTTCCACATCATGGCTTTTGTAAATAATGCTGCAATGAACACAGGGGTACATATGGTCTTTCAAATGAGTGTTTTGTGTTTGTTCATACACATACCCAGAAGTGGAATCACTGAGTCATATGACAATTCAATTTTTAATTTTTTAATGAACCTACATTCTATTTTCCAAGTGGTTGCAACATCTGCATTCCCAACCAACAGCACATGAGAAGTCCCTTTTCTCCATAACCTCACCAACACTTGCCATTTGTGGATTTTTTTTTAAAGGATTTTATTTATTTATTTTTAGGGGGAGGGAGAGAAACATCAATGTGTGCTTGCCTCTTGCACACTCTCCACTGTGGACCTGGCCCAAAACCCAGGCATGCGCCCCAACTGGGGATCGAACCAGCGACCCTTTGGTTCGCAGGCTGGTGCTCAATCTATTGAGCTACACCAGCCAGGGCAGTTTGTGGATTTAGCAATTCTGACAGGTGTGAAGTAACATCTCAGTGATCTTAATTTGCATTTTTGATGATTAGTGACATTGAGCATCTTTTCATGTCTCTTGGCCATCTGTACGTCCTCTGTATGTTCTATTTCAGTCCTCTGCCCATCTTTTAATTGGATTGCTGGTTGGTTTGTCAGTTTGTTTTTCTTGGTGTTGAGTAGTATGAGTTTTTTGTAAATTATGGATAGTAAGCCCTTTTCAGATGTATTATTGGCAAATATCTTCTCTCATTCAGTGAGTTGTCTTATTCATTCATTCATTCATTCATTCATTTACTTATTTAGAAGGGAGAGAGAAATAAAGGTGAGAAATATCAATGTGAAAAAGAAACATTGATCAGTCGCCTCTCGTAAGCGCCACAACCGAGGACCAAACCTACAACCTACGCATGTGCCCTGACTGGGAATCAAACCTGCAACCTTTCACTTTGTGGTATGACACCCAACCCAGCCACACTGGTCAGTGCTTGTCTTTCCATTTTGTGGATGGTTTCCTTTGAGGTGCAAATCTTTTAGTTTGATGAAGTCCTAGTTGTTTATTTTTTTTCTTTTGTATCCCTTGCCTAAAGAGATATATCAAAAAAAATATTGCTAAGAAAAATGTGAAGAGGTTTTACACCTATGATTTCTTCTATGAGTTTTATGGTTTTGTCTTACATTTAAGTATTTAATCCATTTTGAGTTTATTCTTGCACATAGTGTAAGAAGGTGATCTAGTTTCATTTTTGTTGCAATTCTGTACAATTTTCCGAGCAATATTTACTGAATAGATTTTCTTCACCACATTGTATATTCTTGCCTCTTTTGTCACATATTAATTGATGGAACAGGCATGGGTTTATTGCTGAGGTCTCCACTCTGTGCCACTGACCTATGTCTGTTTTAATGCCATTATCATGCTACTTTGATTACTATGGCCTTGTAGTATAGTTTGTTATCAGGTGGCACGATAACTCCAAATCTGTTATTTTTCAAGATTGCTGAGGCTATTCAGGGTCTTTTGTGGAAGTGTGTAAGTTTTTTGATTATTTGTTCCAGTTCTGTGAAATACACCATTGGTATTTTGATAGGAATTGTGTTGACTCTCTAGATTGCTTTGGGTAGTATGGGTATTTATTGTTCATTCTTCCTATCCATGTGCACAATATATGCTTTCATTTGTATCTTCTACAATTTCTTTCTTCAGTACTTTGTAATTTTCTGAGTACAGGTTTTTTACACCCTTGATTAAATTTATTCCTAGGGATTTTTTAATGTAATTGTAAATGGGATTATTTTCTTAGTTTCCATTTGTGATAGTTCAGCATTGGTGTATCAAAACTAAACTGTTATCTGAATATAAATCCTGTATCCTGCTACTTTACTGAATTCATTTATCAGTTCCAGCAGGTTTGAGTGGAGTCTTTAGGGTACTCTGTATACAGGATCATGTCATCTGCAAATAATGACAATGACAATTACTTCTTCCTTTCCAATTTGGATGCCTTTTATTTCTTCTTGTTGGTCTGATTGCTGTGGCTAGGACTTTGAGTACTATGTTGAATAAGAGTCGTGAAAGCAAACAATGTTGTCTTGCTCCTGATCTTAAGGGAAACACTTTTAGTTTTTCCCCGTTGAGTATGATGTTGGCTGTGGGTTTGTCATATACGGGCTTTACTATGTTGAGGTATGTTCCTCCTATTTCCACTTTGCTGAGAGTTTTTATTATAATTGGCGCTGAGTATTGTCAAATGATTTTTCTCCACATGTTGGTATGATCATGTGATTTTTATCCTTAATTTTATGTGATGTACCACATTAATTGATTGCAGATATTATACCAATCTTGAACCCCAGAATAAATCTCACTTGACCATGGTGTATGATCTTTTTAATGTATTGTTGGATTTGGTTTGTTAATATTTTGTTGAGGATTTTTGCATCTATGCTTATCAGGAATATTAGCCTATATTTTCTTTCTTTGAAGTGACTTTATCTAGTTTTGGAACTAGAATAACGCTGGCCTAGTAAAATGAACTTGAAGTCTTTCCTCCTCTTGAATTTTCTGGAATAGTTAGAGAAGGATAGGTGTTAGTTATTCCTTGAATGTCTGATAAAATTCACCTGTAAAGCCATCAGAACTTTTGTTTGCTGGAAGTTTTTTGATTACTGCTTTGATTTCATCAGTAGTAATCTGTTCAGATGTTCAGTTTCTTCTTGACTCAGTTTTGGACTA
>VMDR010022477.1:0-16184 GCA_007922815.1 Macrotus californicus | reverse complement strand
AAAGCTTTTCCACTATATGGAAAGCTTTCAGTTGGAAACCAAGCTCCTCCTCACATCTCAGTTTTATGGAAAAATATTTCCTCTCCTGAGCACCTAGAATGGTAAAGTGCATCTCTGCTTTTGAAAGAATTCATTTCTAGTTCTAGAAATTTCATTTCACTTTAGCAGTTATCTTGGGCTCTTACAAAACGGGGAAGGTTTTTTAAATCTTAATCAAAGTAGCTGCTGAAATAAAGCAAACTGATTTTTTAGAAGAAATAACCTACTGAAACCAGGAATGTGATCTGAGAGTGGGACTCTACTCTGGTACCTACGGAGGTACATGGAATTGCAACCAATTCCGAATGCTTTCGAAACACATGAAGAAATGTTTGCGTTCAATCCAAATCAAACCTGCCCGGGCTGGACTAAGCCACGTTTGCCAGTTCTAAAAGTATAATAAAAAAGGTTGTGTGGAGGTGGGATTCTCAAATTCTGTAACTAACAGAGCAAGCCTTTCACATCTCCAACCTGCAATTGTGATATTGTGGTATCATAAAAAATACATATTTTGGTCTTTCTCCATGGCTCTTGTCCAGAGTGCCTAAAGCCTCTGTAAATTTCCCACATGATAGAGGTGTTAGGAGCATCTTTTGTTTAAATATTTGGTCTTTGGCTCCAGTTCCTGACGCAGAGCTCCTGAATCCTTTGGAAAGTTCCACATTATTGCAATGTCTCTGGCTGGGCTCCTGGATGGCTCCACATGGGGGTGGGTCACAAAAAGACCAGGCCATGATGGGAAGCTTAGAACTTTCAGCCCCATCCCGCATCCTTTGGAGAGGGCAGGGGGGCTGGAGGTTAAGTTAGTAACTGATCATGCCGCCCTGGCTCATGTGGTTGGAGTGTCGTCCCATATACACAGAAAGACTGTGGGTTCGATTCCCGGTCAGGGCACATGCCTAGGCTGTGGGTTGGTGTGCAGCTGATCAATGTTTTTCTCTCGCATCGACATTTCTCTCTCTCTCTCTTTTTCCCATCTTCCTCCTCTTTCTCTAAAATCAATAGATATATAGTTTAAAAAACCCGATCATGCCTACCTGATAGAGCCTCCATCCATAAAAAATACTCGAACTACAGGGTTTGGAGAACTTCCAGGTTAGTGAACCCACATGTGTGCCAGGAGGATAGTGGACCCCCAACTCCACGGGGACAGAAGCTCCTATGGCACTTCCAGACCTTGTCCTGCATATCGTGTTCTGTGTTATGTAACAAATGAATATGTGTTTCCCCACGTTATATCCATTCTGTCAAAACCAAAGAGGACACAACCGGAGGATGACCTATTATTCAGCACTAAAAAGACATGAGCTATCAAAACAGAAAAACCTATGTAGAAACCTTAAGTGCATATTATTGAGAGAGAGTAGCCAATCTGAAAGGCAACGTAGTGTACAATTCCAGCTACAGCAAACGACCCTTATCTGTGGTTTCAGTTGCCTGAGGTCAGATGTGGTCTGAAAATATTAAATGAAAAATTCCACGAATAAACAACTCATCAGTTTTATATTGCACATCATTCTGAGTATCATCCGGAAATCTTACACCAGCCCACCCGGTCCTGCCCAGGACATGACTCATCCCTTTGTCCAGCATGTTCACGTTGTACACCCCTCACACATTAGTAGCCACCTCAGTTATCAGATCAAGTGTCAGGGTACCACAGGGCTTGTGTTCAAGTTACCATTATTTTACTTAATAGTGGCCAGAAAGCACGGGAGTAGTGATGCTGGCCATTTGGATCTGTCCAAAAGAAGCCATAATATGTGTGTGTGTGTATGTATCAGAAAAAAGAAACATAGTATGTAAAGGATTCAGTAGCATCTGTGGTTTCAGACATCCTCTGGGGGGGGCGTGGAATGTACCCCTGTGGATAAGCAGAGACTTCTGTACATGTCATTCTGGCACAGGCATAACTATGAAGACAGTAAAAAGATCAGTGGTGGCCAAGTTTTGTGGGGGAGAAGGTGGAGAGGGATGGATAAGTGGAGCACAAAGGACTTTTAGGGCAGTGAAAAATACTCTGTACAATACTATAATGGTGCATATATGTCATGATGCATCACAAAAGTGAGCTGTCCTATAAACTATGGCCTTTGGGTAATTACATTGTGTTATCACAGTCTCTTCCATTGTAACAAAGGTGCCACTGTGTTGGGGGATGTTAATAATGGTGGAGGCTCTGCACGTGGAAGGCAGGGGGTAGATGGGAAATCTCTGCATCTTTTGCTCAGCTTTGCTTTTTGCTGTAAACCCAAAAGTGCTCTCAAAAACAGTCCTTAAAATAAAGTGTCATTTTGTATGGTACTCACCACAGACTACCATATGCCAGTGAACTTATTTGAAACATGACAAAGAATATTATGACAAGATATTATGCACCTTAATTATTCTCTTTTAAACATTTAATAACCATCTTTAAATGTCATTTATATCATAATGCTTTATAAAGAACATTTATTACTTGCATTAATTATGGATTTTATGGCAGACAGTGCTCACTGTCTATAAAATACCTGCTGTCCTTCCCCTTTGCAAGAGAGCCTTGATTTAGTTTGGAGTGGTAATTAGTCCAGCCCCAATCCCACTCATTTTGTAAGATGTTTGATTTCCTTCCTCTTCTGCAACTAGGGATGCTCACATGATCCAGTTCTGGCCAATTAAACTGAAGCAGGAGACTGCTTGGCAGAGGGGGAGGAGACTGGAATAACCACGCCTACCAAACCTGCCTTCAGCAGGACCAAGTTCATTCACTAGACCTCTGCCTATTCTACAACAGAAAGACTAAGCATTTTTGAAGGAACCACTATAATTTTTACCCATTATGTTCAACACCTAATCAAAAATATCAAACATGCTAACATGTAGAACAACAAATTGGAGATAAAGGAAAATAGAAGTAAACAGAAAACAGGTCCATAGAGGATTTCGATATTGTAGTTTGCAGACAGGATATTAAAATAATTATGGGTAACATATCAAGAAAATGGAGGAAAAGACAGAGAATTGCAGAAGAGACTCAGAATCTACCCAAATTGTTAAATAGAAATTTGAGAACTGATAAACACAAGAGTGAGGCTAACAACTTATTAGGTGGTTGGAATAAAAGATCAGATCATAAACAATAGGGCAAGGACTAGTGGCCTGGGGGACATGTCTTTGGAAAGGACACCTTTTTATTCATGAAGAAAAAGAATATAAAAGATACAGGGGGCAAAACAAAATTTCTCACATACATGCACTGAACATTCTACTGTGAAAGGATCAATGTGAGTAATATTTGAATTGGGAAAAATAGCAAATCAAACCCATAGAAAGTAGAAGGAAGGCAATCAAATATAAGAGCAAAATTCTAAGAAATGGAAAATGCAAAAATAATGTTTGCAAAAAGCAATAAATTTGCTAAATCTCTAGCAAGACTAATCCAGAAAAAGAGCAGAAAACACAAATCAATTGTATCACAGAACCACGCACGTTGTATCACAAAGCTAATCATGGAGTTCTATTTTTATCGACTACTATAAAATAAACCATCCCAAAAGTCAGTGGCTTAAAATGATAACCCCTTATTGTCTCTCGTGTTTCTGGAGCTTTCTGGATTTCAGCTGATTAGGCTGTGCCCAGTTAGGAGGCTAAGACCAGCTTAGAAAGAGAGGAGGAGGGAAAGGAAAAATGGGGCCACAGTTAAATCCACCACAACTGTCAACCACTTGATGCCCATGAACATTATGATATAGGAGATGTACAAATCACTTGAAAAATAGAAGAAAACTGAAAGAAGTAATAAAGTAATATGAATATTCCTATATTAAAGAATTTAAATGTGAAGTTAATAATTATTTTTTCACAGAAAAAACAGTTTCTGGTAAGCATGGCTTCCCAGAATTCTTCCAACGATGTAACAAAGGAAACATGCAAATGCTATATAAATACTTGTAAAAAATCGAATAAGATAGGACTGCCTGTTTCAATTTTGAGGTGTGAGTGACCAGGATAGTACAACTGACAAGGTCATCATAAGAAAAATTGCAAGCTAGGACTTTTCATGGACACAAGCAAGAGTCCTAAACACATTTATAAGTCATATTCAATACTATGGACAAGGGATAATATATCTTGATTAATTTGGTTTGTATCAAGAAATATTGCAAAAATTAGTTTAAGATTCAAAATCAATAAATGTAGGTCACTAAAATTAAGAAAATAAAGAAAAACACCATATGGTTCTCAATAAAGATTCATATTAAAAATCAGCAAACTAGAAAGAGAAAGTAACTTTTCTGATCTAATTAAGTGTATCTATCAAAGACCTTCAGCTAACATTTTATTTGCTGTGGAAATACTAAACTCTTTCCCCTTAAGCTGGCAACCGAGTTGAAGATGCTCATCACCACTTCTTTCCAACATCATCCCAGGGGTCTTTGATAATGTAATAAAGCAAGAAAAAGAAATAACATGTTTAAAGATGAGATAAGGAGAAATAAATTCACCAGTATTCACCATTAACAGTGAAAGCACCAATATTATAAGTAAGTGTAAATAAAATTTGATCCAAATTATTATTATTTTGTGTGAGGAAGACAGACTTGATAAAATAGTACTGAAATCTATCCCAGAAAAAAAAACAAAAACAAAAAAATGTGACAATGGACAGGAGACTTTAGGGCAGAGGTAGGAGAATAGAGAGGGAAAAATTAGTGGTGACTTGGTTGAACATTTATTAATGTACATTTTCAAAGAATAATAATTAAAAGAGTTTATAATTGGTAACATTAAAAGATGCCACAGATATATTATTACATTTTTAAAAGTGCCATTTGCTTTTATTTTTAATGTACTTCTTTTGTCAGTCTAAGCACACTCCTGTGTCATTAACTGTTTTTAAAAATAAAAATATAATAAAAATAAACTATTAAAAATAAAAACTAAAAAAATACTCATAGTGTTACTTTTGGGAAGCCAAAATGGAGATGAATAGGGAGTTTCCAGTGTATGATTCTGTACTTTACTGTTGTACAAACGTTTGCATTTTCCTCGCCATGTGTCCATTTTACCTTAGTTTCACTGTTCCTAGCCAGCAAGGTGGCTGTGCAGTAAAGTCACGAAGTGCTACTTTCTTTGCTTTCGCATACATAGCTCTGAAAACTAATGTGTTTTATAATAAAAGGAAGGAGGTTGACAAGTTGACCTGGAATGATCTTGAAGTGACTTTGCTGCTTGGACAGTCTATGTCATCTAGGCCTGCAGTAGTGAGGTGCTGAAGGTATACATGTATATGTAATAAATCTAATTCTACCTACATAAAACACGAAGTGAATGAAGTCAATAGCTTTTCGTTTGGGTTTGGTTTTTAGTTTTCATGAAATAAATTTCATTCACAAGGTCCGTTACTACTGAGGCCTTTGAAATCTCTTTCCGACGCCCTGCATTTCGCAAAGGCATTGTCAACCAGGGTCGAGAGTTCTCTGTACCCAGGGTAGACACTCCTTTTGACTGGTGCATAACTGCAGAACTCTGACAATTTTTGTTTTTACCAAAAATATTAAATTACTTCATCACTGGAGGGCCCCTGTGTACTTTCATATTCCCGCAAACAGCCTGGTAACCTCACAGGAGCAGGAAATGAACTGAAATCATAAAATGCAATAAACATTTCAAATGAGTTCGCCTCTCTGTGCTCAGCTTGTGGAAGCATGGGGCCCTGGCAGCTCCCGCCAGAAGAAGTGACATGACTCCATTTGCCTCCTGGCGACCAGGCAGGAAAGTGGCTGGAATGAGAGGCTTCACGGAGCTGAAAACAAGAGCCTTTGCCGATGGATAACAGGAGGCGCCGAAAAGCACGCGGAGAATGCAGACCTTGCGCTCAATTACCTAAATGGAAATGACTCACCCAGGAGCTCCAGCCTGCTGGAAACTCTGATCAATCTCTGAGGAAACTGGCAGTTAAAGGCAAGCTCCAGGCTAACCATTTTTTTATTTTTAAAGTTTTATAGTTATGAAACTGAAGGAGGAAAGGTGGATTGTTCCTTCTAGAATTAAAATGAATTTGGCTTTGCCTCTTTGTTTTCCTTCTAAAACATCTTAAATACCATTTTTAATGGCTTTTAGAAAACAGCAGTTGAGTCAGTGAGTCCGATTCGATCTGAGGTGAGCTGATGGTTTAGCTGGAAGCATTACTGGCAACTCTTATGTCATTTATGAAGTGAAAAATAGAGTATTTGCACTTGTTTTAAAGGGAAGCAAAAATAATTGTAAAAGCAGAACAGGTAGTCCTCAAATTTCAGGCAAGTTCTTTAAAATCCACAAGAGTCACCCTTTGAAAGTTGAATCAGTTTTTCTCATAGAAAGAACGTGAGATTGTGTGAAGGCGCACTGAATAGCGCTAGGCTGTAACCATTACCTACAAACTCTATAGCCAGAGTTTACATTGTAAAGTTTGGGAAAATGTATCCTGGGAGTCTCAGCCAAGAATCTATGTGCAAGTAACAGAAGGCAGCTCTCTGCTGGCAATGAAATGGGAACTCATGAAAAGGAAGCAGGGTTATCTCTTAGAACTCAGGAATGCTGACTGGCTGGTGGGAGCTCAGACCAGAAACTATCACAGTAAAACTGTCATGGCTACACCTCTGTCTCTGTGTCTGTGTGCTGTCCTGGTTGTGTGTGGGGCGGGCCCTACACGGTCACCCAGTAGCTTCAGAGGCTCACCTACTCCCTCTGAAGACTCCATGTTAGACTCCCTGGCCTGGGCCTCTGTTGTAATTCCAAATACCCATTTAATTGGTCTAGTTTGGGTCAGGTGTCCATCCAATCAGCTGCCAGGATGTCCATCTGTGGCAAGGATGCATTCTTGGAGAAAAGAGTAGTCTTTGTGCAGAAATCCAAAGTGAGTTTTAACACATGGCATCTGAAGGTGATCCCACAGTCCGGGATGACTCCAATGGCACAGTCGGGGTTGGTGGTGGGGACACGACGGACATGGAGTCAGTATGGCCGAGAGAGGAGCGAGGGCACTTTTCTGTTATTGTAGACAATGCTGTTGGGAACTGTCATGTAAACGTTTCCTGGGAGTATTCTGTACAAAGGGTTCTTAAGGGCATGCCCGGAGGTCACAGTGCATGAGCATCTTTATGCTTGTGAGGCCACAAGAAAAAGTCACTGTGTTAATGTGCTTATTCCACTGATGATGTTAAATCAGTTTCTTTAGTTGATATTATTTCAAACATTTGATAATATTACAAGGTGTATTTATTAAGGATTGGATAAATGTGGATGGAATTCTCTTATGGTTTTAATTTGAATTTTCCTCATTATTAGTGAGGTTGAGAACCTTTCCATATAATTAGTAGCCACATAGGCTTACCCTTTCTGAATTAGCTAATTATATTTTCCCATTTTCTTTGAGACTGATTGTCTTTTATGTATCGATTTACAAGATTCCTTTAAGTGTTCTTTTAAGCTTTTATATTGAAGTTATGTGTGCATTTTGAACTTTAAATGAATACATTTTGAAAGGTTTTGAAGGCTACATAATACTTTATATTCAATCATAAAATGAAACATTTTCATCTTACACAAGCAGATAGTGAATAAATAAATAATTTTCCCAAGGACACCTAGACACTAAGGGACAGCCAGGTACAGAACCTGTGTCTCCAATACCTGACTCAGGTCTTCCCCTGTTCTATCCAGCGAAGGTACCAAGAACATGTGTGGGCCGAGCACAGTTCTCACCACTGAGAATGTCAGCATGAAGGGAGAGCAAGCCCTCATCACATGACACTGCCACACCATACTGACCTCCCACCAGGGCAGACGACGTGGGTGCTTCAGGTCTAAAGTGTGCAGTGTCTTCCATCTCCGTGGGCTTCTGCATAGGTGTCATTTTTCTGAAAAAAAAAAAAATCTCCATTTTTCTGTCTCCTTTATTCTAACTCTTCCTTCCAGGTTCAACCTAGTCATGTCCCCATCTATAAAGTTTTCCTTTACCTGTCTTAGGTACTGTGCTAGGCATTTCCTCGGGCACATTGCTCTCACGGTCTTTAACTATTTTCAGGGCCTGCAAATACTGTGAAGCTGGAGGACGGGGCCCCTGTGGTTTATATTCCCAAGTACCAGATGCAGGACAGGTTGGTAACAACTGTTTTTTGAATGAATGAACAATCGGTAGAATAAAAGAAAGGCTGGGGGAGGGGGAGGGGGAGGGGTCAGACCCTCTCCAGACAACTATGTATTCCAATAAATGATAAATGATGAGTGTGCTTTAGGTTACAGTGCATGCTACACTATGCAGGTGTAATGTCACTAATAGAATGGTTTGTTCTGATTTCAGAGCCTTTGAAACCTGTCTCCTCCGGGCCTGGCACCTTTTAATATGTTGGACATGAATTTCTAATGACTGTGATCTATGACTATTTGACTTATTGCCACAAATATAATTTAGAAAATGGTTAGCTCTGGAAGACAAGCAATTACTTCGAACTTGCTTTAAATTTTAGGATTTAGCCTAGTTTGATCAGAGGTGCTTTGCAGAGACAGGATCAGCAAAAATGTTAACGATGACCCTACTTTAGTGGAATTCATTTTCTGCTAAAAGCGCATGTGGCAGATGTCTGGCAAAGTGAAATTCATCACCTACTTTTCACAGCGGCACTAGGTGAGGAAGTGACAAATAGACCCCCCAAAGGATTGTGACACTTTCAATACATATAAACCTTTTTAGATAGCTTTCACGCTCGAGAGTCATCAAGAACATCCTGCTACAATTTATTGTGAAATCAGGAGTCACACAATAACTCCAAGGTCAAATTCACTCTAATTCATTATTGCTTTTATTATATTTAGTTTACTGCTGCTAAGCATTTTAAGTAGTTTGGGAATTACAAGTATTTCCAGCAGAATATATTAAGTAGAAATAATTTTCCCTCATTGTTTTTCCTTCTCAAATTGCAGACAGCACATCAACCTTTCTCTAAAATGAAAACAATCGACTCAGCTACAGTGTGCATCTAAGGGCTGGTCAGAACGTCCAAGCGTGTGAAGTTACTTCCTGCTTGAAAATTAAGCCTCTTTGGTTGTTCTGCAAATAAAACTTGAACTCCATGACAAGTAACATGTTATGTTGTTTATTGTTCTCTGCTCTATCCTTTGTACCTGGAACAGAGATGGAACCTACACATATTATTGAATGAAGCAGGTAATAGGATAAAACACACCTGAGCTGAGGAAAACAAAGTTGGGAGAAATTAAGTACCATTTTCAAACGTCAGGTCCTAATGGCAACCCAGGAGCCTGACTGGAGATCAGCTGCTCTTAACTCCTACATTCTCTTCCAGCAATGTGGTGTGTTTCATTCTACCGAAGCCCGAATCTGGCAGTTCTGCAATCTCTCAGAGTCCCTTGTACAGCACCTTCAGGAAAGAGGTTCTATCCTAGGGCATTCTCTTGGGAATCCTATTTTAAAGGAGCATCCTTCCCACATCTGCTGAGTCATTCCTTATCACTAGAACAGAAAGAGGTGACTGGCCTTGGCCCAAGATAAAGTGTCCACAAGGTAACATTAGTACTAATGCTAATTGTGCACAGTAGCCCCTGGACACCATGTCACTCGGGAGGGATGGGCTTCTGCCCTCCTGTCACGTCCCTCCTGTCTGCTACTTGATTACATGGGGGCTTCCCCCAGGGGGCCTCCCCTTACCTTCACTGAGCCTTCTTGTAAGTGCTTTTCTTGTTCCTCTCTAATGTTTATGATTGCACTCACATGCTCTGCTTTGTCCTAGTCTGTCCTAGTCAAGACCCAAAGAAATATTTGGGTCTTCATGGTGAAAACACAAATGGCCAAATCACAGAATTTTCCCTTTATGCCTGTCTCACAGGAATATTATATAGGGCATTGAACAGTGTATTAGAAGTGAATGAGAGCTATGGGAAAAAATATAAGATGTGGGAGTGGTAGGAGGTGGTAGTAGTTCATAGAAGAGAAAACAGTCATTGAGAAGACAGGGTTTGAGCAAAGGCTTGACAGTGAGGCAGTTACCGTAATGGTGAGAGAGGTGAGCAGGAGAAAGCATCTTAGGCAGAGTCAACAGGGCAAAGCCCTGAGGTAGGAGCATGCCTGATGCTTTGTTAGGAGCAGGAAGGAGGATGATGACCAAATTGGGGTTGCAAGATGAGTGGTAGCAGCCCAGCAGGTCAGGGAGGTAGGCGTGGGGGGTGAGGAAGACCACCTGGAGTCAGGACACCACTTTCACTCTGAGAAAATGAGGAACCACTGCAGGATGTTGAATTGTGGGCTGGCAGAATATGATACATTTCTATGGTCTGTATGTGTGGTCTTTAATTTTTAATAATTCCCACTTTTTAGGCCATAAGGCAACACAGCTTTAAGGACAGATATCACTCAGACTCCTGAAGCAAAGAAAAAAAGTCATAACTTAATACCTAGAACTGAGTCAAAATGAAAATGATACATAGGATGCAAAAAAAAGCAGCCCATTTAAAAAATATGTTGTCTTAAATAAATTAGAAAAGGGGAAATACTAACAATAGGTGAGTTAAGTGTTCAGCTTAAGTAGTGGGGAAAAGAGAATAGAATATATTTAAATAAACTAAAAGAAAGTATATGAGGTCTGTCCAGAGGTATCCAGCCATGTAACATGAAAAATAGAGACATTTATTGAAGAAGAACCAAGATACAAGAAATACTGTACATAGGACAGTGACACCTCAGTCCCTTTCAAAGTAGGCACCATGGGACCTCACATGGTTCTCCCAATAGCCATCAGCTACCCTGTCATATTTTCTTGAATTTCATTGATGGTCTGAAATCTCTCCCCTTTCAAAAGTGATTTCAGTTTTGGGAAAAGCCAGAAGTCACAGGGCACCAAATCTGGGCTGTAGGAGGCAGAGACCTGGGTGATCTGATGTTTCACCAAAAAACTCTGCCCAAGTAGTGAAGCATGAGTAGGTACATTGTCGTGATAAAGCTGCCAATCATCAATTATCCATAGCTGCAGGCTTCTGAATCATACAGATAGTTTCTGCAGAGGAATATTCAGGGTTAACACAAAATTTGATGCAGATTTGTTGCTCTCCTGGCTTAGTCATTATGAATGTGACAGCCACACAGTACACATGCTCACTCCACTGACTAGTACAGTGAAATCATCATTATTCACACGTGCTCATTCCAGTCCACTCTCCTTGGCTGCCAAGTTAAACTGATGTTGTACAAATCGTTCTCGTTATATTAACAATGACGGGATTTTTTCTGGACAGACCTCGTATAATAAAAGTAAGATTAATAAAATAGAAAATGAAAATCTAGTCAGATCACTAAAACCAAAAGTTGATTCCTTTTTTTTTTTAAAGATTTTATTTATTTATTTTTAGAGAGAGGAGAAGGGACAGAGGAGGAGAGGGAGAGAAACATCAATGTGTGGTTGCCTCTCACATGGCCCCATTGGGGCTGTGGCCTGCAACCCAGGCATGTGCCCTGACTGGGAATTGAACTGGCGACCCTTTGGTTCACAGCCCATGCTCAATCCACTGAGCTACACTAGCCAGGGCTGATTCCTTTAATAGACTAATAATAACAAAACTGTCAAAACTGATCAAGAAAAAAGAGAGAAGTTACAAATATATTATAAATGTAACCTAGGAGATAACTGTGGATAAAATTAACATATAAACTATAACAAGACAATATCATCAACAATTTTAACCATCAGATATCAAAATACAGACCAAATAGACAAATTTCTAGAAAACACATCTTTCCTTTTTAAAAATATTGTTATTGATTATGCTATTACAGTTTTCCCACTCCCTTCTTCCTTTATTACCCTCTGCCCTGCACCTCCGATCCCACCCACATTGCACCCCTTAATTCCTGTCCAAGGGTCATACATATAAGTTCTTCAGCTTCTACATTTCCTATACTGTTCTTAACCTCCCCCTGTCTATTTTCTACCTACCATTTATACTTCTTATTCCCTGTACCTTTTCCCCTCATTCTCCTCCCCCCCCCTGCTGATAACCCTCCATGTGATCTCCATTTCTATGATTCTCTTCCTGTTCTGGTTGTTTGCTTAGTTCATTTTTGTTTTTGTTTTTTTGTTTTTGTTTTTTTTGTTCATAGTTGTGAGTTTGTTGTCATTTTAGTGTTCATATTTTGGATCTTCTTTTTCTTAGATCAGTCCCTTTAACATTTCATATAATAAGGGCTAGATGATGAGGAACTCCTTGAACTTGACCTTATCTGGGAAGTACTTTATCTGTCCTTCCATTCTAAATGAAAGCTTTTCTGGATAGAGTAATCTTGGATGTTGGTCCTTTCCTTTCATGACTTGGAATACTTCTTGCCAGCCCCTTCTTCTCTGTAAGGTTTCTTTTGAGAAATCAGCTGACAGTCTTATGGGCACTCCTTTGTAGGTAACTGTCTCCTTTTCTCTTGCTGCTTTTAAGATTCTCTCCTTATCTTTAATCATGGGTAACGTAATCATGATGTGCCTTGGTGTGTTCCTCCTTGGGTCCAACTTCTTTGGGACTCTCTGAGCTTCTTGGACTTCCTGGAAGTCCATTTCCTTTGCCAGATTGGGGAACTTCTCCTTCATTATTGTTCAAATAAGTTTTGAATTTCTTGCTCTTCCTCTTTTCCTTCTGGCACCCCTATGATTCAGATATTAGAATGTTTAAAGTTGTTCTGGAGGTTCCTAAGCCTCTCCTCATTTTTTTGAATTCTTGTTTCTTCCTTTTGTTCTAGTTGAATGTTTCTTTCTTCCTTTTGGTCCACACTATTGCTTTGAGTCCCAGTTTCCTTTCTGTCACTGTTGGTTCCCTGTACATTTTCCTTTATTTCACTTAGCATAGTCTTCATTTTTTCATCTAATTTGCAACCATATTCAACCAAGTCTGTGAGCATCCTGATTACCAGTGTTTTGAACTGTACATCTGATAGGTTGGCTATCTCTTCATTGCTTAGTTGTATTTTTTTCTGGAACTTTGATCTGTTCTTTCATTTGGGCCATATTTCTTTGTCTCAGCACACCTGTTACATAGTAAGGGGCGGAGCCTTAGGTATTCATCAGGGCGGGACAATCTATGGCGCTGTATTGTGATGCTGTTTGTGGGCGAGGGGTCTGAGAGGGAACAGTGCCACTTGCTCAGCTTTTAGCCAGCTTTCAGTCACTTCCTGCACTACCCACAAGCAAATTGGGCCCTTCTCATGCTGATTCCCAGGTTGGCAGGTCTGTGTATGTTCTAGGACCCTGTAGGTCTCTCCAACGAACTCTCCTGTGAGGCTGGGAGTTTCTCCCACTGCCACGACCCCCACAGGTGTTTACAGTCAGAGGTTTTGAGGCTTTACTCCCCACGACAAATCCTGGGTTTTGAGGACTCTCTTGCTCCCCACTTGTTCCTCCTGGCTTATCTGCACACAAATGTGGGACTGCCCGCTCTGCCAGCAGCTGCCTTGCTCACCATGGTCCTCCAGTCACTGCCTTGCCTGGTCCTTGAGCCACTGCCTTTCCCACCCTGGTCCTCCAGCCACCACTTTGCCTTGAGTCCTCTCCGCCCTGGATGCCCATCTCCACCCCTCTTAACGGTCTGAATGAATGTTTCTTCTTTAACTCCTTGGTTGTGGGACTTCCATACAGTTCAGTTTTCTGGCGGTTCTGGTTGTCTTTGGTTTTAAATTTGTTGTTGTCCTTCTTTTGGTTGTGCGAGGAGGCACAATGTATCTATCTATACCTCCATTTTGGCCGAAAGTGAAAACACATCTTTCTGAATCTGGCCCAATAAGAAATAGAAAGTCTCTATAATTTTACAAATATTAAAGTAATTGAAAAAATAGTGTGGTCTGTGAAAATAAATACCAGGTCCAAGTAAGATTTATAGGTATTTTCTAATAACAGTTACAGTTTTTGATCATTCCCCTCTGGAAATACAAAAGGAGGAAAACTCATGTCCTCAGTATCCCTTTGACTCCAAAGTCAGGAAATGCAGTTTAGGAGAAGGAAATCACCAGCCCATATAACTCTTGACTGTAAATATGTTAATTCCTAAACAAAATATTAACACATCAAACCGAACAATCCATAGAAAACATAATACCCACAACCAAATGATGTATAATTCAGGAATGCAAAAATCACTTCATTGTAGAAAATTAAAAAGTCCACTCACCAAATTAACAAATCAAAAGATAAAAATCCCTATATTCACACATCAATACAGAAAAGCATTTGATAAAGGGCAACCTAAACACATGACAAAACCTCTTTGCAAATTAAGGATAAAAGCAAACTTCATTTGATAAAGGGTGTCTACAAATTGCCTCCCACGGCAGCATCCGAACTGAGAAACCACCAGAAACTTCACCTTGACAATCCGTACCATGAAAACATTTGGAATCAAGGATTTTGTGTTCCAATGGAGTTTCCTGATGCTGAGAACTGAGGGCCTATGGCCGCTGATGCCCTCACAACCCGTGCAGGGACTGGCAACCTCAGATGCCAATATGTCACAAAGTAAAAATTCTTTGTCTTCAATTTGGTAAACTTCACATTGCAGCTGTTTGTCTAAGGCAATAACATCTCCTTCTGTCCTTGCTCTGTGCTGTGCTCTCAGACCACAGCAACGATTCAGATGGTGGTTTACTCCTCTGGTTCTTCACAGCCTCTAATTTAAACATTAATGTAGAGTTAATGAGTAAAGGAATTAGGCTTATGTGCTAACTTTTCTTTTTTCTGTTTGTTTTGTTTCTGATGTTTTCTATGTTTTATTTTTTATTGTTTTTTATTTCAATTACAGTTGACATACATTATTATATGGGGCAAAAAAGGTAAAGAGATTAAGAAGTACAGATTGGCTGTTACAGAATAGTTGGGGGGCGGTAAGGTGTAGCAGAGGGAATATAGTCAATAATAGTCTAATAATCATGTGTGGTGTCAGATGGGTGCAAGATTTATTGAGACGATCACTTATTAAGTTAGGTAATGTCTAATCACTGGCGTGTACACCTGAAACTAATATAATAATGTGTTTCCACTGTGATTGAAAATTAAAAATGATAAACTTTTCTTACATTTCCCTGAAGATCACTCCAAAGGAGAAAGAAATGGAGTGGAGGGTAAAAAGAAAAAGAGGCCCTTTAACACATGATTCTCTAAGGAAAGGAATGGGGGAGTGGGTGCTCAGTATTGACTGAATGAATGGAAGATTCACCAGTTATCTTTTTGCTTTCACTGATTCAGCTATGTCAGCCTTCTCCTTCGCCCCTGAACTTGGAAATACTAAATCCCACTTATCCAGGGCCTAGGGTTTGCCATCAGAAAGGCCTGGGATCCAGCTCTGATAGCAGTCGTGGGACTCCCAGCAAGTTCCTCAATGTATTAGTTGCCTGTGGCTGCTGTAACAAAGCACCTCAGACTGGCTGACTCAAAACAACATAAATTTATTTTCCCACCATTCTGAAGGTCAGAAGTTCAAAATCAAGACCTTGGCAGGATTACACTCCTTCTGGAGGCTCCTGAGGAGAATCTGTTCTTTGACTCTTCCAGTCTCTTCCAGCTTCTGGCAGTTGCCAGCACTTCTAGGTTTGCGGCTACATCACTCAAGGTCAGGAGCTTCTCATCTCTCTGGTCACTCCTGACAACGCAGTCATCTCTGTGGATGATCAAATCTCACATGATTGCATTTAGGGCCCTCCTAGGTAACCGAGGCTAGTCTCCCCATCTTGAGTTTAGATCATTGACTTAAGCATATCTGCAAAGACTTTACCATATAAGGTAACATTCACAAGTGCCAGGGACTAAGATCTAATTTGTTTAGGGGCCAACATTCATCTTACAACACTCAATCTCTCCAAGTTCCAGTTTCCTGATCTGCAAGACAGAGATAAGAAGACCAAACATGGAAGGGTGTGTTGTTCTGATGGTTAAATAAGAAACATAAGAGAGATCAAAGATGGAGGCATAGGTAGACACACTGTGCCTCCTCGTACAACCAAAAGAAGGACAACAACAAATTTTAAAACAAAAAACAACCAGAACTGACAGAAAATCGAACTGTATGGAAGTCCGACAACCAAGAAACTAAAGGAGAAACTTTCATCCATACAGGTAGGAGGGGCGAGACGGGCCGGAGAGGAC
>VMDR010022476.1:0-16184 GCA_007922815.1 Macrotus californicus | reverse complement strand
CTGTATAGAATTTTCTCAGAAAACTAAAAAGAGAACTGCCTTTCGACCTGGCAATTCTGATGCTGGGACTATACCCTAAGAATCCTGAAACATCAAATCAAAAGAACCTATGCACTCCAATGTTCACAGCAGCACAATTTACAATAGCCAAGTTCTGGAAGTAGCCTAAGTGCCCATCAGTAAGTGAGTGGATCAAAAAACTGTGGTACATTTATTTACTCAATGGAATACAATGCAACAGAAAGAAAGAAGGATCTCCTGCCTTCGCGACAGCATGGATGAAACTGGATAATATTATGCTAAGTGAAGTGAGCCAGGTGGTGAAAGACAAATACTATATGGTCTCACCTATAAGTAAAACCTAATCAACAAACAAGCAAGCAAAATAGAACCAGAGACTTGGAAGTGAAGAACAAACTGAGAGTAACCAGAGGGGAAGAGGGAGGTGGATAACAGGGAAAGAAGGGGAAAAGGCATCAAGGAACATGTATAAAGGACCCATGGTCAAAGACAAGAGGGATGTAGGATTGAGTGTGGGAGGTGGGGGTGGGCAGGGCAGGGGAGTATGGAGGGGGGAAAATGGGGACAACTGCAATTGAACAACAATAAAAAAAAGAAAATATTTGGAAATCATAAATCCAGCAAAAGACTAATATTTATAAAATATAAAGAACCATCAACATTAAACAATTAAAAATAAGTCCAATTAGACAAAAGGAAAAGTAAATGGAAAGGCATTTCAGTCAAAAGGATGTAAACACGGTCAATGAGCACATCAATGGGTGCTCACTGTCCTCAGCCTCGTTAGGAAAATGCAAGTGAAAACCCCCAGGATTGAATGCATAGTTATCAGATTAGCTGGGAAAAAAGTGACACCAGATAATGCTGTGTATGTAGAGAAATGTATCACTAGCATATTGCAGGTGGGATCGTACATGATACAGACACTCTGGAAGCTCTTTGAAAAACTAAATACAAAACTAAAATATAACCCAATAGTTGCACACTTGGGACATGTATAAAAACTTATGTTCACACAGAAATTTTTACACAAATGTTTATGGAAACCTTATTCATCCTTACTAAAACCTGAAACTAAGTTAGATGTCCTTCGATGGGTGGAACCATCAAACTGACTGTGGCACGTTCATACCCTAGAATACTTTTATCACCGATAAAGAGTTAACAATTAATACATACAATAATCAGAATGCACTTATGGAGAGTTATACTCAGAGAAGAAAGGTGATCCAAATGATTACATACTGTATGATTTCATTTGAACAACATTCTTGAAATGGCAAATTGATAAAAATTTTAAAGAGGAGACAGATTGGTATTGCCAGAAAGTAAGGGAAATGGGGTAAAAGTGGAAGGGAAGTAGATGTAGCTTTAAAAGGGACCCATGAGGGATCCTGGTGATGGAAATATTCTATACCTTGACTACATCAATTCCGATATTCTGATTTAAGTATTGTAGTATAATTTAAAAAAAAACATTTTGCCGTTGGGGAGAGCTGGGTAAAGAATAAACTCATCGCCAGGACCGTATGGCTCAGTTGGTCGGAGCATCATCCCATTCACCAGAAGATTCTCAGTCAGGGCACATACCTAGGCTGCAGAGCCTAGGCTGCAGGTTCCATCCGAGGTCGTGGCATGTATTGATGTGTCCTTCTCTCTCTCTCTCTCCTCCCCTCTCTTCCTCTCTCTCTATAAAACTACTAAACATTTAAAAAAGTTTTAAAAAGAGTAAACCGGATCTTTATGTATTATTTCTTATAGCTATATTTGAAACAACAATATCTCAAAATAAAAAGTTTAATTTAAAGAAGAAATGAATAAAGAGGGAAAGCATGTAGACTTCTTACTTATTTGCTATTGTACCTGATTTTCATGGACGTGGGTAAACACACAAAATTATTGTAACAAATATTTCAGTTATATGGTATTTCTAAAATTCATGGTATTTGTTAGCCTCCTTTTGCCTTTTATTATTTTTTTATAATGTTAGTTAAATAAGTACAAACATAAACAGTGTCTAAACTTGTTTACTTATAGCTTATACAAAGCTATAAAGTCAAAAGAATTTATAAATTAAATGCTAACAAAACTAAACAAACAATAAAATCCAAACTAACATCATTATTTTACTGTGACAAATGTGGTTCTTTTGTTGACACTAAATCAGCAATTACAATGTGAATATGGCTCTGACTGCTAAAATACCATTTATTTTACTTTATTTTAGTACACTGCTTCTTCTATGCACTGCATGGTGATTTAGCTTATTTTACCATTTTTCTCATTATAAAGTAGCGTACAACCTTTGTTCACATCTTCTTGTTTCAGCCTGAATTCATCATTTATGTATTGTTTGCCTCTGTTCTCTTTGTGAAGTTAGCATGAATATTTGGGTAAATCATTATTTTGTGCCCACCCTGTCATACATACAAGGGTCTGGTGGTTTCTGAAGTGTCACGGAGACCTGCAAGTATCTGAGAAGCCCTATTTGGGGCCCTGGCCTTCCAGACAGACCCCTCTTTCAGAAACACTGCTTTATGCCTCATTGAGCTCGACCTCACCTAATGCCTGCAGGTTTTAATTACTTAAGGTTTCTCTGTTCATAGAATCAGATGATAACGTTCTACTACTAAAGAAAAAAAAATTAAGAGAAACAAACACATAAAATGTGAGTCAGTACAAACTCAGTAAACTACATATATTAGCTGCCAACGCGAGTAATGAATAAAAAGCTATACAAATTTAAGAAAGGCATCATTTATTTGTTTTAAACATTAGGTTTTTGTCCAACAGTTATCTGTTTATATCACTGTGGGCTACAAAACTACGAAGGGACAAGTGTGTTTGACAGTTGAGATGAGTGTCATTCTTTTAATGTCAAAAAACATTTCTCCTGAAACTTCTGTATCTTGTTGCAGAAAATTCAATTAAGTAGTTATTTTTTGATATATGCAAAGTTTGGAAGCAGCCCCTTCACAACACTGAAAAGTTTTCTCTAGTGGAAGGTGGGCTATTATATGCTGAGTTAATAGCAATTTCTAACTTACATATATTCTAATATTTTCCAGGAATCTTCAGTAAACCTGTACAACTTCATCTTGTTAAAATAGGTATAATTAGCAGTCATTGGTTTAAGATGATAACAGTAGCTGTATCAAAGTTTTGACTTTTGGTGATTTTTTCTTGATTATTTTTATTATTATATAATTTTATATGAAAACTTTCTTAAATAACACTCTCAAATAAGAAAGAAAACACATTTGCATTAAAAATGAAGCGGACTTCATTAATCGCTCCTTGATATAAAGATTAATATATTACATATATATTTAAAATATATGAATACATAATATATATTTAAGTGTATGGGTATGTACATATATTTAAAGTATATATGTATAGAAGTTTATTTGTTGTGAAGTAACCTTCTGGATGAGGGGAGCAGTAGAATTAAAGGATGTTGTATTTTTACTTGTCATACAGGGTACATTAGGACACATTTGTGTATTCACATAATAAAGAAACAACAGAACAAGGTGGGTAGTATTTGTTCTGCCTAAATTCTGTCTTGTGTTATGGCAGGTGGCTCAAAATTATGCCAGGCCCAGGCCTTACATCAGTATAGGGAGGCAACAATTGTCGTATTCCTTTTAACAGATGAAGATCCTGAGACTGAGCTGGGGTAATTAACAGGTAGATGCTCACCTAGTAAGTGAGGAATGGATGCGTAGTGACTCGTGCTAATTCAGGACGACTATGAGACAATGACATGTCCCTTTCCATTTTTCCAGTCTCTCCCTTAGCTTTCTATACTTGGTGGATTTGTAGAGGCTTGGTAGTACACTGAGTATCTGGTACTGCAAGCCCTCTGCCAAGTGAAAATTCCATTTGCTGCTAAACACAAAAAATCAGGCCCGAGGACAATAAAAATGAAGATAGAGTGTAGACTACAGATTTTTGAATGGCTGCTTTATAAATGCATTACATATGTACAACTATCACTAAAATTCCCAGATCTGGCCTCAATTCCACATGAGCAGTTTTTAATGTCCAGCCTATTGTGTTCTGTTGTAATGAAATGTTCCTTCCTATTTTTTATCCCCTACACACTGAATTTTAGGATAAAGAGCTTCCTAAACACAGTAAATGCCACAGCACTTCAGATGTTTCTCTGCACCTTCCAAAAAAATAACAGATTTAAAACCATTTGCATTCTTGACTATTACCACACAGCTATTTTTAAAGATTATTTCATTGAGCTGACAAAAACAGGAATAATGGTACCATACACATACAGCTAATCTCATGCTTTCCCCCCACAAAAAGAGCTTCTAAGGAAATCCCATTTATTGGCTTTCAAAATAAAAAGGTCTTCTTTTTCATAATCTCAGAACTAGGCTCTTTTCAATGCATTACTCCATATGACAAGAAAATTGTGCTTCTATGATCTTAAAAATGGTAGAATTCCTCTAGCTCTCATTGCTTTTAATAGGTCATTTTTGCTTTGTGCCATGTAGACGGTATATGGTCCTATAAATAACTGAAGGAAAGGCAGCAAAAGGATTCTTCTCATTTCTTCTGTTACATGAATCACTAGAAAGAAGTGTTGTCTTCCCATAGGAAGGGCATCTAGAGATTGTACATATATAGCTCTGTCTTGGTAAGCAGTTTTTTTTTTCTTGTAAGATTTTAGTTGAAGAAGTGAGAAGTCCAGTTACAAAGGTATCTTTCAGATGATGCTGATTTGATGGAAAGCCAAAAGCACCACCTGTAATGGGAGAAAAGGAAATTTCTCATGGCTGAGACTTCAAGTTCAATTTCTATAGTCCCAAGAATAGCAATGAGTAGCTCTTAAGGGTGCTGTTTTAGAGGTTAAAACCTTTGAAAGCACACTACTGTTTAGCAACAACCCTCCTCTTAGAGATGGTGAGGGTCACTTATTTTAAAATGGAAGGCCAGACTGTTACCATCAGTATTTAGCTAGAAAAGGGAAGCAAAGGGGACTAGGCATGGAACTTAATAAACTGGGGAGCCTGAGCCTGTTTGCTTCACCAGGAAGCTAGTTTCATACCCCAGGGGATCATAGCATTGCTCCACCATGCTGCTTAACACTCCCCCTTTCCTCCCCTGGTACCAGACTGTTGGGAGGTAAGGGAGAGGTGCTGGGCCACGGTGGCCCGTCAGTATAATCGGACAGGGGTGGGTGTAAACTCATCCAAAGCCCATAGAAGTTTGGGAAGTTGATTGGTTTTTTTGAAAAGGTAACTGGTCTATCTAAAACCTAATATAATCCCAGGGGAACAAAGAAGCTCTCACTCTCCCACCCAGTAAACATACTCACTCTGTGCACTGGCTCACTCTCTCCATAGCCACCATGGCCTTAATGGCCACATGGCCGACAGCCACGTGGACCTGACCACTGGAGCAGTCAGGATAAAGCTAAGTTACCTGGAAGGGGACTAAGACAGCTTAACAGCCACCTGTGAGCTACAAAGGACTAAGCTTTAATATGAAACAAAGCTCTGGACCCTGGCTTTTGTCTTGGACTTGCTGAGAACACAGTTGGACTCTTTCTATGGTGGGGCAGAGGGAGTTAGGGCACTGGAAACCCTGGGGCAGCCTCTATTTCCACCCAAATAAACAATGCCAGACCACAGTCTCCTGGGTGTGGGTCCTTGGAATGCGTTCCTTGTGACTCCATGGAAGAGCCTAATTTTCAACCTCAATCTCTCAACTGAACTAACAGAAAATGGAACACTTTCATGTTCTCTTGAGTCTGAAGTCTAACTTACAACTTGATTCTGAGATTTCCTTTATTATTTTCAGGAAGTATTTTTTTCATAGATTTCTAAGAAGCCCATGGGGAAATCATGTTGGTGGGTTAATATTAACAAATGGATGTATTTCAATTCTGTAGCTCTATAGCATCCTTAATTAGCTTATTCACATTTCTGTTTTGCCCAACTTTTGACAGCCAAGCTAGTATAATAGGACCCAGAAGCAATTGGTTTTATTTATTATATGCCTACATTTAAATATAAATTACATAAAAACAATTAGTCTATGGTACACTTATGAAATCATCCCTATTGTAAATCAAGACATGTGGAGTAGATCAAGTCACAAATTTAATTCTACAATTATCACTTCTTTGAATATGTTCCTACGAGATAATTTTTCTGTATATTGAACATAATTTTTCTACTTACAATACCTTTTATATCCATTTCCTTTTATCTTCCATAAAAAATGAGAGTTTCTATAACTTTATTCTGAAAGTATTAATAAGTTTGTTGCTAATTAACTTATTTCTTTACATTGGTCCAGCTAAAAGAATTGGTTCAGCGTGGTATTTAGGGGAAAAAAACAGAATTCCAGTGAATATTCAGTACTATAAATCATAAACTCACATTTTGATATAATCTATAAATGATTTTGGGGGGAAAGAATTGGTGAATTTGGCTTGAGAAAGGGAATTACTCTCATTCCTTGACTGTACTTATATCTGTTCATACAAGTTTTATGGCACAGTAGAAGCCTGGTACATTTAATGTGCTCACAAAAAATATTCTTTATCCTTTTCTGGGCCTTTTTAAGATTTAATATTCCCTTTGTGTAGAAATTAAAGCTGGCTGAGATGAAGTAGAAACAGAGCTATATCTCTAGAACTTTATACCCTACATAGAATTCTAAAGGTACATTTAACAGCTCCCCTAGTTCAGACCATAGCATTTTTTTAGCTAACAAATGCGTTCCTACTGACTGGTGGAGAGAGAGATGTCGGTGGGGTTGGGTAACTCTACATTTTCATTCCTCCTACATGTGGAAACCCTTGGGGGAAACGGGCCAAAGATATTTACATGTGCATGGTCATGAACTAAAAAGTGATGAAACAAAGAAAAGGGTTTTCTTCGCTGAAAAAGTAAATGACTTAGTGCTAATGCAGTTAGAAATGGTGCTTAATTTAGTACAGATGTTTAAAATGCAAGGAATTCAAGGAAGCATCTCAAAGACACTATGAGAATTTATTTAAAGATCTCCTTTGTATCGTTTCTGGTAACTGGAACTTGCTTGCTCTTGTTATAGTTCTAAAACTATATAAAATATGCTTTGAGGGAACAGACACACTTGTGCAGACACACAAATGCACAACAAACAACTTCCTTCCAGGTAACAGATAGAGATATCTATCTCTAAAATAGAGATATTTAAATAAGCCCAACTTCTTCCAAACTCAGGGTAGGGAAAGTTGTTAGGAACAGTGACCAGGCAGGAAAGTAATGAGCACTTTGGTTCTGAGTTGCATTAGCAACATTCACAGCACCAGAAGCCTAGGGGCAGATTTCCTCCTTAATGGCAACAGGCACTTCTGCAGAATGGGAGTTGATGCTAAGGCAGGAACCAACAGAAATCTGCTCCATTTAATATTTATGTCAATAATGAAATTTCTTTGACAAACGCTTGAATTAAAACTTAAATCTGTCTCAGGAACAATTTCCCAATGACTTTAGAACACAAATATGTGTGCTGCTCTCGGAGGAAATTTCTGATTCCAGTTTATTTCATGAAGCATGGCAATCAATACTCATATTCTCTTTCGCAGACTTCATGCTGCTGTTCAACGGGCAGTTAACCTTGTAGATCTGATGACGGGTCTCAAATGAACATGAATATAAAAATGACAGACTGTAATCAGTATCCCTTATGAGAATCCAATATATTAAGAGGGCAAGCCAGTGACCTCTGGTGCTCAACCGCCATCCCCATTCATTGCAGAGAGTTTTGATGTCCACGAGGCAGTGTTCATTTTGTCTGTCTGTACTTGGCAGACAGAGCCAGGTGCCGATTTGTTACACTTTCACTGGTCTGAATGATAGCTATCAATGTCTTGGTTTGAATTTTGGTGGCTAAATCTTGCTCTGCAGATATTTTTACAAGCAACTTGTAAAACCCTGTTGCCACGGGGCAGAGTCTGTTTCCAAGGAAGCAGGTGTGGAACGGACCTTCGTTTCTTTGCATGCCCATGCTTTTATGCACACTGCTTTTTTCTGGCAGAAATGACACCCTGCTGCTCTTCTCCACCTGTCAAATTCCTCCTCAAATTTCAACACCCAGTGGAAAGGTCGCTCCTTAGAAACTTCTCTGACTCTCTTAGGCTGAATCAGTTGCTCACTCTCCTCAGGATTTCTCACCACGGTCACACTTTTATTTTACCACTAACCATATTTTATGAAATACAGTAGCAAGGGCAGCTGCTTTGAAGTTGAAGAGAGTCTGACTTTAATTCTAGCTCATCCATTTACTGCCTGGATGGCTGAACATCAGATCTATTTTATTTTTCAACTTCTCAATATCCACTTACTCATTGTAAACTGGGGAAAGCGAGATTTCTCTACATTGCACTCTTTTGGTATTATTTGGGTATTGGCAAGTTTTCTTCCTCTTTTTTTAACTGCATTTGTTTCAGCACCTAGGAGGCATTCAACAAATGCTCACTGAAAGGTCAATGCATCACTTCTCACCTTTTTCAGTCTCAAGTTCGTGCTCATCATGTTTCTAGTTGCTTGTGGTCCACAGTGACTAGCGACCAGAGCACTTGACCTCCTGGTGTTTACACTACAGAGGAGAACATTTACAGTAGCTATTCAGCAAATACATATACACTTTCATTTCTGCTGCTAAGTACACGGAAGGAAATAGTGTAGGCAGAAGGTAGAAGAAGTTTTTGGTTGTGCGTGTGGAGAGCCAACTACCTACATGTGATCTGAAATGATAAGGAAGTAAAGGGCTGTCAAAAACTATGAAAAGAGAATGTTTTAGGAACAGGAAAGAGCAAGTGCAAAGTATCAGAGCTGGAAGGTTTGAGGAGCAGAGGAAAGCCAGTTGGCTGGAAGCCATGAGCTAGGGGAAGGTTTTTAGAGGGTAGAAGGTTGAAGTAGAAGACAGGGGTCGGGCCACAGTGTGGCTTGCCTAAAGCAGAAGCCACTAAGGAACTTGGCCCAAGATGGAATCCACAGTGACATCGCATCTTTTACTGTTAACTTGTGAAATGTTCCAAGTTATCGGGATTCGGTTCGGAAACTGAAGATTTTCCCTTGACAGTCTAGAAATTGCATACTGTTTTCTAAAAGGAAAAAATGTTGACAAAGAAGTCCACATCATGTATTGCCTCTGCTGTGGAGTTCATTCTCACAGCATTACCCTGGACAGAAGTTCATTCAGGGATTAAGATTAACATATTCACTTAGCCACCAATTCATAGGGTGACCTGGGGCAAATAACCTGACCTCTCCAGACCTTGGTTCCTTTGTCTGTGAAAGAGAGATAGTAATAGCACTTGTCTCAAATATCTATGAGTGTCAATTGACATGGTCTAGGGAAGTATGTGACTAAGTAGGTATTGATACTATATGTAGTCACCTGATATGGTTTAGCCAAGTATTCATTATTAACTGAGAAATTTGCAATAAATGTGAATGCTATTTACTTCCTGGCAGGAAACCATGTATCATAATTTAATTCTTCACTTAGGGATCACTGGTGATCCCAGCTCCTCCAGGGCGATTCCATTGTATTCTGTGCAAAGACCTGTCCTGGTGCATATTGCTCTACTGTTCTTGCTTCCGTATGTGCCTGTTCTTTCACCATCCTATGGCAAGACATCGATGCACTTGGAGAGCCCCTTTTGTTCTTCTTTTATTTTCTAAATCCAAAACCAGGTTGGTTCATAGGACACATATAGTTTTTACTTTTTAAAATTACTTCCTGAATGTGGGAAAAATTGATTAACCTACCTTATAATTTTTACATAAAGTACAATTAGAGTAGAAGTTGATGAGTCAAATCTGTGATTAATACAAATAAATTCATTCTCATTGTTGACATTGTGCCCAGTTTAAATCAGTGGCTTCCACAGGAGTGAATGTTAAAGATTTCTTGAGATGGCCACTTGCCTGTGATATTCTAGAGGTGATGTGCGCATCATGTAGATACCTTGAAAAGTTTTCTTAAAGGTTACTTCCTACCTTGAGATTCTTTTATTCAAATTTTTTTCATGGCAGCATGCACTAATGATTGAATTTAGAATTTAGGGATAGTATGACCTATGGAAATAGCACATTAATATAATATGTCATGATTTTTAAAGCAAAAGTGCCTCCTGTAACTTTTTGCGATGTGAGGTCTTATAATTCTTTTTGAGACCAGTGTTGGGCAGTTCTTGGAGTCTTCTCTTACTCAATTTTTGATAATGCACTAAGTACTTGGCAAATTTTGTTTAACAAATACTCTTTTTCAATCCGTCTGGTAATAACTGAGTCAAAGAAGAGTAAGGATAACTGCATTACTGTTGACCAATTCAGCAGCAGAAAGCAGCAAAAGCATATTGACTGACAGACAGTTGCAGAACAAATCAGTGGTAGTATGACTGGAGCATTTCTGCCATCATCCATCCAGCTTCTTGCTCTATGAAATATATGAACTGGGCTTCATTGATGCCATGTTTATATTTGGCGAAGCATGCACATGACGTCGCCTGATGTCAGCTTCTCCAAATATTATTAGAAAATAACCTGCTGTGTTTGGAATCTGATGAAGCAATTTATTATTTTAAATTCCTGGAAGGAAGGAGAGATGCCTGCATGTTTGGTCTGTGTGGTGCGACCTCACTAAAACACATTGTGTGTATATATCGAAGCTCAGTATACGAGGGGCATTCTTTTCCACTTCAAATGTTGATGAGCCCTTTTGCTTATTTCTAATAGGAATCCATTCGGTTAACACAGTCTAAATTGTGTCTAAAACGTGACCTCAGTGGGGTTTGATCAATGCACTCTTTTATGTCTGCCCACCTTTTAAACACTCAGTTTACACTTACGTTCCCCTGGTTAACTTCATCTAGCAGATAGAAAAACTTTGTCTCCAAAAGTAGTAAAATGAACCTCACTGTTTAAGCAATTAACTGATATATAGAGCATATTTAAGACCACGTTTAAGCCACTCTGCGTAAGGTATTACAGAAATAATTTTCTTATAATTAAAGTGTCTCTCTTTCATTAGCTTACTTGGCTAGCACTGCATATTCAATGTTATTTACAGAAAGATACCTAATTACATTCCTTTATGCTCATTTCTTTACTGCTGTTAATGCGTTATATAGGGCCCAGCATACAGTTCCAGCTCAGCTTTCTGCCCATGCTCTTAAATTTTCCTTATCTCTAACCATGTCTTATTGGAGAATAAGTATATAAACGTGGAACACAAATTTTTGCGCTGGGAAGGTGTTTTTGAGACTTGTCTAATTACATATTTTCTTCATTATATTAAGTAAATTATTTATTTTGTGTCAAATACTCACTTTTTAAGAAATTTAATAGAACATTTTAGTAAAACTTGGACACAGTAATGATAAAGACCTCCGTAAGAAGTGGTGAGGACTGATCTTCCTTCAGTATTTATTTGCATCAGGGTCTAAATAGGCATTGTTTTATTTAATCTTCAAAAGAGCTGTAGAAAGAAGATATACATAATTTAATACACCAAGCAGAGAATTAAAGAGGTGAAATAACTTGCCCAATTATGTGTCTAGTAAGTTTCAGAGGTAAGATTTTGGTCTAGCTTGATCTACCTTAAAATGTGTGACCTTTGTATTATTTTATACTGTGCCTATTCTGCAGGAATTAACATTTTTGGGCAGGCAGTTCAAGTTAAATATAACCTGAAGAAATTACTTCTACAGATGTGAATAGCAAGAAGGAATGCTGTTTAGGGAAATCTCTATGGAAAACCAGTGAGACACACAGTAGTACTTATGAAAGGAGACTTAAAATTAATTAAAGTTACACCTAAAACAATTAATTTCCTTTCAGACTAAAAAAAATCAATCCTGAATGTGAAACAAAAACATTGGTTTAAAATCACTAATAATACTGATTCATATCATCATCTGTCTTAACTGTTGGGATGAATGCAAGGATGCTCCTGATTACCATTATGACGAAGACTGAGATTTGAACACACCACAGGTGTACTCAGCACCCATTTAAAAGATATTTTAATATCTCTGCCTTTTGAAATACCAACAAGTAAATTAGAATGTTTTTGTTCATTTACAAGCTCTAGCATATGTTTCAGGAATGCTAAAAATGGTTACAAACATAAGATTTCAGCAAAAAATAAGATTCATAAGGAAGCTTATTGAGAAAGATAATAGTGAGTTTCTAGCCCTCTAATGTGCATAGGTAGAAACAGTCAAGGCTCTGTGTTAAAGAGCCCAGAGGGATGTGGCATAAGGGGTAATGGCCATGACTAACCTAAACTATAGGTGCATTAAGTGATACCAAGTGATGCTTATGTCTCATAATAGAGGGACATTATTTCCCAAAAACATCTTCCACAAATGTGGTGCTGGCCATGCCTAAAATGCCTCCTTCAGGACAGTATAGTTGCGTGATTAGTACCACCCTCTGTCCTGGAGACTTCTTCTGAAATACCTACATTCCAACAATGGGAATTCTATATCAGATAACCTCTTTTCTTGGCAGAATGTCCTCAGCCAGTGCAAGAAGAAAACAAAATATTTTGTAAAGAGAGGCAGAAGATCCCATGAGCAAACTTTTTATTCTTCTCCTCTGTGTCTAGACCCTGTCTCACATTTACCTGGAATTCACACCTATTTGTTATGCTTGGCAGTTTATTCAGTAATTTTAAATGTAAATTCACATAGAAACACATGTCCTAAACTCAAACATAACTGAGAAATTTTAATTCCCTGTCATCAATCTTAAGTCACCTCATAGGATCCCCCCTTGCTGACATCCTGTCTCTGAGTGGATCCCACTTATGTGTTATCTCTCATTTGTAATGTCATTTATATCTTTTCTTGGTTTTGTTCATTAAACTTTCCCTGATCATCTGTCTACTATAAACCAGACCATTTCTAGGTGCTGGGATCATAATGTTGTTTCTTCTGCCTTTAAGAACTTCAAAGATCTAAAAGGAGGGCAAATAGTGAACACAAAAATCACAACTTCCTACATGACTACACCTTAAGAATGAGAAACAGCAAAAACTTTCTTCAGTTTTGTTTTCAATTTTAGGGGGTGTGAAATGTAAGGGGTGGGAGGAACCTTACACTAAAAATTCACAATGTCAACAGCAAATATTCTTGTTTTAACTGTTTTGAAATAGCCCCTGTCTCCTTGGAAGGGGATTGATCTGGATGAAGGTAACAGGTATTTTTGTTTTGTAAAAACCACCAAAAGAAATATTATGTGTGTGAAAAACAGTTACTCCTGGAATATCTAAGCCATCATTTGCCTTATGTAACTGTCTTAGGCCTATAAATAAATTGTTCTGTAAGATAAGTTAAATTGGATATGTCTTCTAGCAGAAAATAAGGGCAATTATTTTCATGTTTCTTTGGGGAGAAATATTAGTTTTTCTTATTTGATTTAGAATACATTTCTTATCTTTTCAAATTTTGGATTTTTCTTACAGATTTGCATGTAGCTTTCTTGGAGCAGGTGTTTGTCAATGACAAGGTGCCCTAGAAGGATTGTAGGAACATAATGAAACCATTCTTTATTTCAATCATGAAAAGGCAACACTAAAGAGAACAACAGTGGATGAACATTGAAGTTGGACCATTGTATTTTGATGTGATTATGTCCACTTAGCCACAGGGCAACATCTCAACACTACTAGTGAGAGTTGGGTGCCTCCAGAAGGAAATGACATTCCTCACAGTCAATGAACATGGGAAGAGTTCAAACATGGACAGGCAATTAGGAAATAAAAATTGAGGAGTACAATTGTAAGCTACAAGGCAGGAGGGAACACACTCTCTTTTGCTATTATGTCTATTCAAGGTTTTGTAATCCCTGATGTTCATGTGATGATGAAGATCCCTGGGTTGTGGATAAAAAGATTCAGAATCATAATAATTAAAAATAATAAATTACCAGACTCATCAAGAAATGGCTATCTGGTGATTGACAAATGACATGATAGTGTTGTCATTGAATAATCTTATAGATTAAGAACTCTACTGATTGATTGCAAATGATAACAGCCAAGTCAGTATTTTATGCAATTATGAATATGTAGTCAAAATTTTGATGTCTATGAAATGCATTTATTTCTAGAGTGCTCCCTTGTGTATCGTGCTGGTGTCACCAATGCATGCTTCTGACACAAAATAAAGGAGACCCAGAGATTTTGCTCCCCAACAATTTGACACTAGGGGGCAGCAGGAGTTTATTTAACCTGAAGTAAAACCAAAGTACACTGTGAGGTCCAAAAGCTCATACTGGGACTAACATCATAAAGGCATAGCAATTGGTTCTCATTCATATCTCCTTTTCCCATGGATGCCACTCTGAACTTGTCATTTAGAAGACTAAAGCTGTCAAAATAGGACTTACAAAAAAAAAAAAAAAAGAAGACAATGAGACTTGAGGAAACATTGACTTCTAAAAGGAGAAAATGGTGATAGGAGATGCGTGGGATGGTTCAATGCTTTAACACCATCCCAAACTGATAGAGAAGATGAATTTTAATGGTTTTACCTTGTCCTCAGTTACAAGAGCAGCTACTGCTCTACCAAACCAGTGTCTCTGTACAAACTATGTTTTATGTTGTTTCCGTAATTTTCCAAATGATTCAGTTTTTAGTTATGAGGACCATTTGACCACACAGCCTTAAATCCCTAATCTGTGAAGAGAAAGTAAAATAAACCAACAGACATATAAATAAATAAATAAAACCTTGAGCAATGCCTCCATATCACATAGCTCACCAAATCCTATTATTTTTCTCCCAACGAACCACTACTAATTCCCCTCCTCCTTTCATTCCTACTCCCCAAAATTAAGATGCTCATCACTCTCCTATGGTATAACCTCCTAGTTTATCTCCCTGCTCCTGGGGCTTCTCTCATCCGACTCAGCCCTTTGTTGTCAGAGTTGCTCTTAATGCAATTCCAGGATGGCGCTGACTGTTCTCTCTTAGTCTCTCTTTTTTGCTGGTCCTTCTTCCTGACCTCAAAACTGCTCAGCTTTTGGCTCTAGTCTTATCTATTCTCCTACCTTAAGTGACACCAGATGGTCCAGTTGCTTTAAAGACTGTATAAATGTTTTTGATTCCCTACAGTCCCTGAGTTGTAATATCTAATTGCTCAGTTTTCAAGTCCATTGGGATGTTGAGTAAGCATTTCCAAATTAACAAGTCTAAAATAGATCTCTTGATTTTTCAAGCTCCCACCAAACAGTTCCTTCTGTCTTCTCCATATCTGTAAATGACATCTGCCCAACTCCATTTCTCATGCTGAAATCATGGCCTTCTTTGCCCCAAAATCCATTATTGAGACCTATGGATCTGCCTTCGAAATATTTCCAGAATCTTCCATCACTACCACATCCAGTTCTTGTAATGTTCTCATACATAAGGCTGCATTTGCCTTCCACCTCTCCTTTTCACTTTTGCTCTTGCCCCAGTAAATCAGTTCACTCAGAATGCAAGTGATTTTTAAATACTGAATTGTGCCATTCATCTGGCCAATACTCTCCAATGATCTTCTATAGAAAAATAGTAAAATTCAAGTTTCTGGCCATGATGTTTAACGTCCAATGTGATATGAATCTGCATGGCTTTTGTTTGTGTGGCCATAGAACTCTTGTTACATGAAACATTTCATGTAATGCCAAAATATAAATCATTAAAAATGAATCTGTTCTGGAAACTATTTTCTTTACTCTTTCCTTTAATATCTCTAGGAGAGTTTATTCAAAACACTAAGGCACTAAGAAACAAAGTGGGAAGACCTACAACCTTAATCACTACTTTGATAAGTGAGGAAATAAGGAACAAGAAGATGATGTGACCAGCTGAAGTAGACAGAGTTGGTTAGGACTAGAATCAGCTTGATTCAATTCAATTCACTTTGGTAGTAGTCATTCTTAAGAGCACTCCCTTCTGAAAGGATTTGGATTAGAAGTAGAAGACAACTTTGAAGCATCTATTTAAAGTAGAGCTAATTAAACTCCTGAGAGAGCACCTAATTGAGATTATTAGGATTTAACCAAGTGACACACAAACTAGCCTGACATGCATATGGCATGTGATACGTCCAACAATCAGACGAATGGCTAAATCTGTGTCCATTA
>VMDR010022475.1:0-16185 GCA_007922815.1 Macrotus californicus | reverse complement strand
TTCTGTGCGGTCTCTTTTCCTAGAATAAGAATGCAGAAATTGTACATACCGACATATATTTTTTAAGGTAATCATACTCTGATATGTGTGAAGATTTTTATGGGGTTTATACAAATCATTGTGTTAACAAATTTTCATAATTTCAAGTAAAGGGATTTTGCTTTTCTTATTGTTTCATGTTAGAAAGGGTTCTACAGAAAGATTTTATCTAATGAATTAACATTACTATGAAATTTATAAGCAATCTTAAAAGAATCAATCTGAAGAAGAGGGAAAAGGTCCTAAGTTTTTATCATTGTAGAAATATGTTTAATCAAAATTACTGTGTTGATAAAGTAAGCGTCATCCGAGAAAATTATCAGAATAGTAAGCTGATGAATAGTTTACTGCAATTTTGTAATCTTAATTTTTTTAAACTAGTAATGCAAAGCATTTGCCAATGGCAACAGATATAATAATCAGGAGAAGTGCACTTCTGTACTAAAATTTATTTAGATGGAGCCAAAGCATCAGAAAAGCAGTTTAACACAGAGTGTACAGCTATAGGATGGCCTTTAAAATGCATTTTGCCCTAAAGCCTCATCAGTGTTGGTTACAGAAATAGATTTTGTAGCCATAGGTCTGCACCAAAGACTGAATTTTAAGGGATACACCGTGGATGGGGCCGCTAACATCTCAGTAGCTCAACCCGTGTTGTACTCTTCTGGCCTCCCCCTTGCCCTGACCACACCATGTCTCCGACAATGGCTCTTTCTCCTTTGCTCATTAGTGTAAGTGTGGCCAAGTTTCTATTGTCAGCCCTCCAATTCTCCCCATTTTTTCCTTGAGCAAACTCAAACCGTTCGCATGGCTATTCTCGAAACTTTTAAATTCAAATTTTCAAGATTTGTTCTCGAGTGTTAGACTCAAAATGCCAACTTCATGCTCAGTTTGGTAGTGATAGGAAATTTGTATGATAAAATAGTTTATATGGAAGGATTTTAACATGAAACAGCAAGAGAAGGTAAACATCAGCACAGGGCTAGCTATCTGCTAGTTTCTGGAAATCAGCTTATATCACAATGGGCTCTATTTCTCCTCAACTTTTTCTGGCCATTTTAAACATCTTCAGCCTCTCACATCTTAACACATTACTATTCATTATTTTCTTAAAACATGCATCAAATTTTGTTTATTCTCTGTTGGAAAACCTTCAGTAGGTCTTCATCAGCTGTAGAAATAGATCTTTATGTCACCATTCAGGATCCTCGTCTGTCCAGACCAATGTTTCCAGTGTTATTTCTCACATTTTTTTAATGACTCCAGTATGCTGATCACACAACTCTTTCAACCAACCTTTATTGAGTATTCTGTGTACAGCCTTAACTTGGACATTTCATTCAAGAAATAGAGTCCTTGTTTTAGACACAAGAGTTTAGTCAAAGAAATAAATGATAAACAGATAATGGTCCTATGCTAGGAAAGAGAAATATCCAGAAGACTATAGAACTCTAAAATACTTAGTCATGTAACCCAGATAGGAGTGCTGAATTAACTCTTGGAGCATATGCATGATCCTGTGAGTGAAGGTGGATAGGGATTCCAGGCAGGAGACATAATATGAATAAAAAGGCAAGAGAAATATTTAATATTCCAGGAGTTAAAGAGGTTCAGTACAATTGAATGGTAACATGTGAAGCTCGCTGCACAAGGTAAAGTTCAACAAGCAGGGAAGAGTTAAATCTTGAAGAATCTTACATGTAATACTGAGGAATTTCTTTTTGTATAGAGGAAGTAGACGTGATAGAGTAGAGCCAGCTCATAGAAATAAATCTATTTCTTCCATATAATGTATTTAAAATACACTTTATAAAGTTCCTGGCAAATAGGAAGTAGTAGACATTAAAGACCAATATACATCATTTAAGGCAAAATGGTGTAATTAAAGGATTTTAAGCAGAAAAATAACATTAAAGATTTACAATTTAGAAAAACTCTGGCACTATGTTGAGATTGCATTGGGAGGGATGAGGCAGGAAGTCCTAGAGATTAATTAAAAAACTTAGTAATTTAGTTGAGATGTTCAGGGGTCTTCTAAACAGAGGACAAGGGAAAGGGGTTGGAGGTAAAGATGAATTTTAGAGCAGCAGGGAGACTGAAAGACTTCCTGACTGAGTAGGTAGCAGTAGGGCAGGGACTGACGTGGGTGACAGGCAGGCAGGAGTGCAGAGTAAGGCTTAGCTCGGTTTCCAGGTTGGATGATTTTGGGGTGGAGGTGCAGTTACTCCACTGAGCTGGGGAATATCATTGGGAAGCAGATTTAAGCACATCTTTAATGGAAGATGATGAATTCATTTTAGACTTGTGGGATTTGAAACAATATTAATGACAACAGGAGAATAGTTCAATAAATTATGAATGTTGTAGATTTATTAGAGTCATTAAAAGAATAGTCGACAACACCCTATTTGTATGCATATACTATTTTTATATATGAAAAACTCACTCCGCTAAGCTACCGGTGTTTTTCTTGCCCAATTTTGTGAAGAGAGAAAAACCATATATATTTTTTCCTGCCTAGGAAAAAATAAGACTTATATTGAATTATATTTTCTTTCTGATTTTTCTTTATTTTCTATGTACATATAACTTAACAACAATTAAAGGCTTTATTATAATTAGATGTCTCTCCCACATGGCATGATGAGTCATAGTTTTTCCTAAATTGTTTTAAATATGAAAGCCCATTTTGCTCATTATCTTGATTTTTACAATTTCATATTTTGTTTTGACACAGTTTCTTAATCATGTACAATTTGAGTTTTGGGAATTATCATTCATAGTGATACTCTTTACTCAGGTTTTGATGGGGGATAGTTTTAAAACCTGTGAAACTCCATTGCATAAGCGTGGTTATGCTGCAGGTCAGTGCTGTCCCCTACATGGACGGTGCATTTGGCTCATCGCTCTCATTGTGAGGGTGAAAGCAGCGTTATATTGGGGTATTCAGAGTACTTAACTTTCCCATGTTAATTGGTCAGCGATACCGAGACTCACATTGCTTGCATGTAGTGATGCAACCATCGGATCCTCTGCTTATTTTCCCTTCCTTCTTTTGATATTAGCTTTGTGGTGGATGGCCATCATTCCTTCTGAAATCTCTCTGGACATAATCCAGTCAGAAAGAAAATCGTCCACATTTCATCTCTCCGGATAATGACAGCGTGCCCCAGTTTCTCTCACACAATCCTTGATATTTTTTCTAGTCAGATGTAGTTGCCTTTGAATTGAATGGTGTTTCCATGTTAACCTCCCTCTTTTTCTCTCCCTTTCTTTGTAACCTCTGGTTAGCATTTTATTGTACCCCTCTGGTGGTGTCCCAGGACCATTCCTGTCCATCTCACTTAAGAATGACTGATCTGCCAGTTAGATAGGAAAAATGAACTCTGCCAGAAAGTTTGAAAGGAAATGTGCTCAGCTGGAAAGAGTATGTGGATTCTTCAGTAAACTCAGTTTTTAAATAGCAGCTCCTCAGAAAGGCCCTCCTGGTTGCCCCACCTGCTGTAGCTCTTCAGCCCCAGAGTCTTCCTCCTTCACATGATTCTGTCCAACTGTTCTCATAGCCCTTGCAATGTCTTGTTTATTTAGTGTCCTTCTTCCCCAGTCGAGGGCAAATGTCATGAGCTTGAGGACTGTGTCTGGCTTGTTCATGCCTGCAGTCCTGGGGCCCAGAACCCTGCCTGGCACTAAGCAGGAAGTGAGTGACGTAAATGAACCTGTCGCCCCCTCCACCCGTCCAGCTGCCAGGCATCACTGCTATCAGGCATGTCTTGGAAGGAGAGCGGTATTCTTGCTGGTTTATGTTGTGTATAGACATTTCTAGTCATAAAGACTGACAAGTTGAATTGCTGCCCTTTTTACACCACCACTCCAATTTATCAACCAAAAACCAGAAAGATTTGTCTTTGTAAAGTTACTGATACTATACGCTGTTATCCTTCACATTTCTACTTTGTGTCCTTATGACAGTGTTACTTCTTTTGAATAATCTGGTGGTGTTTTTTTCTGCTTATATTTCTCTAGTGAGGCTAAAGCAGACACTGACAGTTATATAGTTACCAGTGAAATTTCACAGAATGAATAGACTATTGAGTACTATGGATTCTTTGAAGGAAAATATTACTTTCTTTAAAATGTTAATGATTTCTATAATTTGATACCTTTCAATTGTATTTTGGTACCTGAAGAGCTGTAGTTTCCTCTCAGAGCAATAATTCTTGAACATCTGGTTATATTCTCAAAGAAAATTAGTATAATTGGTTTAACATGTTTCATTTCCTTGTTTGGTGTGAAATATTTCAAAATATTTTTTAAAAATATACAACCTGTCTTAAAAGTTTTCAAACTGTAATAAGGTTATTTAAAATTTTGTGAGTGAGAGAGCCTGTATCCATGACCTGTATGATCCTCTTGGCCACGTTGTCCGGTACCTTAGCCAAATATGGAGAAACATGTTCAATTTGTAAAGAAATGTTAGGCATGTATTGTAAATATTGTACTCACAATCAATCAGGGACGGGTTGGCCTTCAGGAGACAGAGTTAAATCTTGCAGCTAGTTTGTCATGCGTTTTGATGGGCCTTAAAGTTGTTGTTGAGAGCACATTTTATTTTGATAATGTAGTTTAGTTAACTTTATAGCCCAAATTAGTTTATGTTTTGTTAAGGGGTTACCATCTCTTTTCGTGAATGAGTTAACAGCTGTGAATGAGTTAACAGCTCACCAAAACCATTGTTGAGTTTAAAACAGTCGTTAAAATAGAGATTAACTACTGCTAATGAATTTTCTGCTCCATTTGAATCTAAACACTTGTGAAAATTAAGACTTTGCAATCAGCACTTACTGCAAAAAAAAAGCAGTTGAAAACGAAAGCTATAAGCAGAAATCATTCAGTTTATAATAGTTTTGGTTTTTTAAATGTATCAGTATTAATGAAAGTGTTCAAAGTGTTGTTTTAGCTTGCAGAAATGACAGAAAATTTGCATTTGATTAGGGAAGTGCCAAATATTTGCTTTTTCTTCCAACTTAATATTAAAAAAGGCACTTTATTTTTAATTCTTGATCCATTTGAAGATAAACTTTTCAGTCCTTGAGAGGATCATATAATATTTATTATAAGATAGTTCTGTTGCTGATGGCACCAAGAATCTATTTGTCTTTATCAAAACTATTAGGTGAAAAGTATAATTCTTGACACTTTTAAGAATATCTAAATATTAATGTTTTAAGAAGTGCCTTGAGATGACTAACATTTCAAAATCCACATATCACCCACAGTCATAGCTGTGTCATTGTTTAAAACAAGTCCTGATTATTTCCTATCTATTGAAAAAATTAGTTTGCCCTTTTCATAGCTACATTTCTGCATTTCTTTCTTGGCTTGTTTTTAAATTCCCATCTTAGAATACGAAAAGTGTGAAATACTCAACTATGCCTGTATCCTTTGGTGCTCGCTGAACCAGTTAGACAAATATCTCAGTTTTCCCTGAGATGATTTGCATCATTAAATTTTCTAGCACCGTTTTTTCCTTTATTCCACTAGTCTTTTAAAATAAGACCCATTGGGCTAGCTCTATATTAGCAGTTAACTTGGAACTTACTCTTACCTTTATAGCTTGTTACTGAAGAATCTTCTGCCTCTGCACCCTGACAATCAATTTATGCATGATTTTCTTTACCATGAACTTTTCTGGGCATAGATTTCTACCTGCGTATGCATTGCTGATCGAATTGAATGTATTTTATGAATAGTATTCCAACATGACACAGTCTTAGAGTTTATTAAAACCAGCTTTGCTATGGCAGTTCCAAAAACGTAGTTTAGGAACAGTAAAATAATAAAGTACTGTATACAATTGTTGATAAAATAGACTTTTAATATGATGGAATATTTTATTATGTATGCAGCTATCATTTTGCCTAATAAATGGGTATTCATTTTAATAAAACCCATGTATTTTATAAAACTAGGACCCTGACTAACCTGTGTTTGCATGGAATCATGGGTAGCATAGGTGAAGCTAAGTCTTCCTATTAGAGAGCATGCTACCTGGGTGCCTCCTTAGCTTCAGAGAACCATGGAATTTTTTTCCTCCTTTCCTTCCTTACTTTCCTCCCTCTCTTCCTTTCCCTTTGCCTTTCTTGGCAGTTTTCTCTGTGCTAGCCTCAGCAAACATGTGGATCTTTGCTGCAAAACTATAATTCTTCTCTCACCTTGGAGAAACTAAGCATTATTCTAGTAGTTTGTGTTTATGAAAGCCTTCTTCATTCTAGTAGGCAAGAATTAGAAGTGTCCTGTAATACTGGAAAAAGGGAAAGGAATGAGGTTGGATGTAGGCAAATGTTTTCCTTTTCACATGGTTGATAACAAAAATTATAGAATTAATACCATTTGAAAAGCATTTTTAAAATGGATCATTTTCAGTATGAAGTGTAAAGAAGTTTCCCTCTAAAGAATACATGAATTAACTTTTTAACTGATGGTTTTTTAAAATGGTGAAATGAGATAGGGTGTTATATATGAAACTTCTCCCTCATTGTTAACGTCTTCCAGTGATATCATGGCTTACCATAGTTTTAATGGTGCTGTTAGGGGACAATTTGCTAAAGTTGAAATGACGGGGATTATTATGACATATTCTTCTTCAAATCTGAAATGAAGACAAAAACAAGTGGGAGGGACCAGAAAACATTTTAAAATTATTTCCCCTAAGAGTGAGCCCAATTTTCATTTTTTCCTTCAGAACAAATGTCCTAAAAAAAAATTCCACTTTGAAATGCTGGTTATGCTATTTGAAGAAACTTGCTTGCTTTGTTACTTAAAATTGAACAAAATATTGTTTGTTCATCATTGAAAAAGCATTTAGTTAATAGCCTGAAACAGAGTTATCTGTAACATCATTGTGTTACTGCTATTAAAAAGATTAAGAACCAAAGCGTGGCTCACTTGCTACCAGCTAATGAATTTGTTTTTCATGGGGACACAGCCTCGAAAGTGATGTTTTCTGAGAGGATTCATGTTATACAAATAGAGGTGCTTCCCTTGAGACATTGGGAAGGGTAGGTGGTGGGCCTGTCAGGTGAATACTAGTTTGTTTGTGGAAAGTCTTTTTCCTTACAACTGTGAAGCTGACAGTCTCTTTACTGTGTATAATACTTTAAAACTGATAACTATTTCATAGATAAAAATATGAAGTCCATATTATTTTATGTTGCTTTTGCTGCCAGGGAGGTAGAGTGTGGTCACCTATAATAATACTTACCCTTTTATGCTATGCAAGTCAAGCATTTTAAGTGTGGTTTCATATTTGCATTGGTTTTCACGAAGTTTTTGGTCATCTGTGTGTTAAATAGATCTGACATCTATATTAGAGTTTATCTAGAGAAGAAATATTCAGATGTGTATAGTAAATGAGCACAAAGTTGCAGCTCCCCGGTCAGGCTAAAGAGAAGTGATCTGTTAGGGAGGAGAAAGTTAGATCCACTTCTGTTTGTCCAGTTGTTTCAAAAAAAGTTATTCCCATTTTGACCAATTTCCATTACTTAGTGCCTGAATAGGAAGCTTGTCATACAGACAGAGAGGATTTATTTTTGACAACAAATTCTAGAATTTTTCTTTCGAGTTTTGTAAATGGTCTCTTGTGAATGCCAGAAACTTATTACACACCTTTTTATTTTGCAAAGTGCTTAGTTCTGTATCATGATACAATCGTCGTGAAACATGTTGAGGAGTAGAGGCTTGAAATGACTGACTGTTCTAGTAAAGCCTTCTGTTGTCCAGTAGGTGATGGAAGCATTTTCTCACACAGCACTGGGCATATCTGTTAGATGTCGAGGTAAACCTATTTGAATTTTCTAGCTAATCAGACCTTGAGAAACAACAACCAGTTCTTTCATTAATTGTGCTTTTGCATTTGTTTAGCTTTAAACTATGTTGTAGATGTGCTGTTTTCAGTTGCAGGGTAAAAGGGTGATGGAAAATAGATGAAGTTATACTGAAACAAAACCCAGAAACAAGTGGGACGGGCTCTGCTGTGAAGCAGCCCTGCAGTGTGAACACACGGAACAGGGCAGTCTGTTTGGGGGAAGCATCTGTTTGGGTGGCAGCCCTGCTTATGTTTGAGAGTCACAGATTATCAGTGTTAGTGTGGATGGGATGGCGACGCTGGAAAAAGGGCAGCATTTCTAGAACGCATGGCAAAAGATGTAGGTAGGAGTTCATTTTACTAAAACTAGGAAGTAACAGTCATGCAAGAAAAAGTCTTCACATGATATTACCAAAAGTCAAAGGGGAATTCTGTGTATCTATGGCTTCAGTTAGTGGGATTTACATGACCTGCGTCAAGATCCACGTTGAGGTAATGCTGCTGTAGTAAATCTAACAGACAGATGGAGAAGAAGAAGTATTTTCAAAACTAGCTAAGTCCAATTATGAGTTATAGCTGAGTAAGTCTGGTGAAAATAAATGACACAGAGACAAAAGAAAATAAAAATTAGGGCAGGACATATGCAATTTTTAAAAAATCTTAGAGAATGTCTAACCCACCTTCCTACTTCCTGTGCTCTGATCTCTTGCATCCCCACAAGTGTGCCTGCACGAACCTACCCATGGAATAGGCACCGGCTTTTGCGGAAGCATCAGCAAGGCCTAGAGCAAGTTAAAGAAAGACACTACAGACAACCAACACTACCCGTACCACGATCTCTGCTGCAAAAACTAGTCCACAGTAAAGTGAGGTCTCTAAGAGTGCTGTCTGCCTGCCTCTCCTCCCCTCTCCTCTCTTAGTTAATAGAAGTAGAAACCCCTCAGACGTCAGCATCCTTCCTTGGGAAGGTCAGTCCTTCTGCAAGTTTGTTCATCTTCTTTTATTCACATTATATATCTTTTTGTCTTATCAACTGATGATGTGAATTGGCTTTTGTTTTAATGTCTTTTGTTAAGGAGTCAACCTGCTGTCCATCACCCCTTTGTTTTTGTTTAGGAAATTGCACCAATTCATGAGGTGGTGCTATAGACATATTTTTTCATTATCATGCAGACTTTCAGCTTCTTAGAGCTGTGTCTCTATTTTGCCTCTGTTTTTATTACACAAATAACAGAGCCACTGTTAGGTGGGTCTCCAAGAAAATATCAATAAGAGCATCCTATCCTTAAAGGAGTGTTCCAAGAATGTTTCAAGTTTTTCAGTAAGTTTTTAAAGACCTTATACATTTTAAGGTTTTAAAAATGTTGTAGCTAAGTAATCAAGAAATTCAATTACAGGGAATATGGGCCATTTAAGTGTCAACTAGGTATGCAGTTAATTTGAAAGAGATATATTTTTTTCTGAAGGGTTTTTCTCTCTTTAGCTCATTTTGTAACCATTTGTTACTGATTTGCTGGCATTCTGTTTAAGGACACTGAGGAATACACAAAGTGAAAATATGGTGCAGGACATGGGCCAACATTTTTATCATTATTATGCCAGTCATCCTAAGGTCTTCACCTGGGTTATTTAGTGTGCATATTTACATGTTTACATAAATGTTTACTATTAGCGCAGAACCGTCAACAAAGAATGATACTATAAAATAGGAACACTGGCTTCTTTGTATAGATGAAGGAACTGAGGCACAGAGAATTTAGCAGCTTGGTCACAGTCACAAGTTAGCAGGTAGCAGATTCCTAAATATTCTCACACATATTTAATAGAGGTGTCTTTAACTTTTACTAGAGATACTTTATCTGTTTTTTTAAAGATTTTATTTATTTATTTTCAGAGAGAGGGGAAGGGAGGGAGAAAGAGAGGGAGAGAAACATCGATGTGTGGTTGCCTCTTGCGCAGCCCCCACTGGGGACCTGGCCAGCAACCCAGGTGCTCAGTCCACTGAGCCGCACCCGCAGGGCTATCTGTTTTTTTAATCAGAGACAAATTTTAGGAACTTAGTCTAGAATCAGATGGCATTATTTATAACATCATATTTGTGATATATTATCTTTGTTTTTTAACAACTAGAAGAATTTTTCTATATAATTTTAAAAGGTATATAATGTAAATTTTCAAATACCAAGTCTGTATCACTCCTAGGAGATATTGGCAAGCAAGTTCTTAGTTTACAGTTCTTCAGTGAATACAGAAAACTGATTGTTGGATGATATGTCTGCATGTTGTGAGCTGTGAGTGTGAAAGTTTTGATCTTGAATTTGATGTTCAACTTGTAATGCCATTTCTCAGCATAAGTTGACCAGATCCTCACTTAAAAAACAGAAATACAACTGAAGGAACCCTGTCTATATTTAATATCCTTTAAACTTTTTATTTTACTATGCTCTGGAAGAACAAAAAAGCAGAAATTTAAGAATTAACATTAAATATAAGAAGTGACAAATGTAGCAAGTTAATTGTATACCACTTTTTTAAAAATCGTTTTTATATGATCAGCAAACGTGAACAAAAGCTACCAGACCGATGAGACTCATTGTGATGATACAAACACTTCAGAAAGGAGTATAGATTTTACTTCAGTTGACTCAGTTACAAAGACTCAGCTACAAATAACAGCGTTTAGAAAGCACAAGCGTCCGCTCTGTGCCGAGCCATCAGCTGATTTCTCTGGACTCTTTATGCACCTGGTTTTTAGTTTTAGTAGTGATTATTTTATTTGGATTAATTGTTGAATAGATTTGATGTATTCGTAAAGCCTTTAGGAAAATTGTATCTCACTTTATTTGGGACACTGTAGTATTCGGGGGTTGCTCCTTTGCAGACCTAGAAACTGGGTGTTGTTTGCTGCTCAGGCAGTTTACAGCCTGAGCTCTTGGGAAAGGCTCCTGTTGCATCCTAAAGCCACAGATTTCCCTCTAGGCATAGACGAGGGTAGTAAGTTGCTTACCTCAGGTCTGTTTTACTCTCAGCCTTATTTTTAGCTTCCCCTTGCTCATATCTTCTTGTTATTGTACCATCTTTGTATTTCCTATTAACGGTGCTTACTTAAGTGAAGAGAAGAAAGTGTGGAAATAGTGGTTTTTAGTTTAGGTTGTTTGCCTAGGCTGATCTTTGAGGGAAGTCAGCTAACCCTGTTTTCAACCTGCACCATCATGATGAAGGTTGTAGGAACATCTAAAACGTCAAAGTGAGAAAATTGGACATGACCTCCTAACAGCTCAAGAAAAATTGGATGAAGTTTAACACCATCTGTGAATGCTTTGGAGACTCAGCCATATATTTTTTCTTTACTTTTCTTCCTTATTCTTCCCAATTCAAGATCTCTCTCTCTCTCTCTGAACAATGTTTTTCTTACTTACAGGCTTCTAGACATTTACTTTTCTGCCATATGCCTTTAAAATGTAATTATTTTATAGGCCATTTTTAAGTACCATCCTGGGGGCTTTTAGTTGTTTGGGAACACAGTGTGACCGATGACTGGATTACTTTGGTCTTAAACATGAGCAGATGTTACTTCTTAAAGAACACTGCTGTTGTCTGAAAATATTCATGCACACTTTTTAGAACACTTTTTAGAAAATACAAGTTTTATATTCCAAGTCACTCATGGTGTTTTAGAAAACATAGTGAGCAGTAATTTTTTCTCCCAAGACTCCAAATGTCTTTAAGGGAGCAGACCGATTCTCTGGCGTGAAACGTTGAATGGCCAGGAAGTTACTAGTTGGAGGTGCCATGATGTGGTGCTGTGTCAGGTATCTAACCCACAGGTCCCTCAGGTCAAGGTCTGTTTGCTCTGCTCTGCCTCTCTCCAGAAATTTGAAGGAGGAAATGATGGGTCATTAAAGCAGATCAGACACATACATGATGGACTTCTAATTTTGTTTCTGATTGACATTTATAAGAACCTAATGTTCCATTTCACCTAAGACTGAGACACAACCAGACTTGACTTAGCATCGCTGTTTTAGGCAATTTGATTAACATCTTCATTAAGTTGGAGTAATAATTTGACTGAAGATTGTTTTATGTGAACATAAAGGAATATTACAAAATTTAGAAAATAGTCTAAAATTTTCTAAAGATAAGAATAAGTATAGTAATAAGGAATGATTGCTTCAAAAGAGTTGCCATCCTGATAAGATCGAATATTTGAAGTTGTATTTGTGATTTGTCAAGAGTATAAGGAAGTGAGCACATTAGCATTGCTCTGGTGTTTTCGTAGGTTCTTCGTGTATAAGGAGCTTTTGGCAGAGCCAGGCTTCCATTGTTGTTTGTGGCGGGGTAAAGGTTGTTGATATTTTTATTACCATTGCTGCATTTTGGAGTTTGGAGTTCTGGACCTGATTTAATAGGGTTGTTATAAATTTTTTGTTCTCTAATATCTCCCCAAACTTTTTAATTTAATTTTATAAATGTTAATTAATTATATAGTTCTGACTTTCCTGGAACAATAAAAATCACCAAAGTTAACCAAAGAAGAAAATGAAAACTAAAATCTTCCTATATAATATGAAAGAAGTTAAACCAGTAACTTATTTTCTCTTAAAGAAGTATCAGGCCCAGTTTATGTTATAGGTAAGTTTTTCTGGAGTTCAGTGTTTTACGTACAAACTCTTATATATAAGTCAGAGGAAAGAACCTGGACCATCTCGTTTTATGAAGTTAGTATAAGTTCAGAACCAGACAAGGACAGTTCAAAAAACTGTAGGCCAATCTGAATCATAAGCTTAGATGCAAATTTTTTATAGCAAACTGAATCAAAAACATTCAAGACCAAGTCAAATTTACTTTAGGAATGGCAGTTTAACAATGGACAGTCTATTCATGTAATTTTTAACATTAGCTGAATAAAAGAAGAAAAACTCTGTAATCATTTCAGTGGATACAGGAAGAATATTCAATAATTTTCAGTATGTACTTATCATTAAAAGAAAATTTTTTTTAGCAAATCAGTAATTTTCTGTACCTGATAAGTGCTATCTACCAAAAACCTTCAACAAACATGACATGTAATGGTGAATGTTGGAGGCATCACTTTTAAAATCAGAACCCAGGAAACCCACTGTGAACAATTGTGTACTGCTGCACTGTGTGTCTCGCTAGTGCAATAAGACCGTATATGTGGGAACGACCTTTAAAAATCATTCGAGACCTGTATGGAAAAAGTACAAAACTTAAAATTATTTTTAAGAAAACCAAAATTTTAAATGATTAAAAATACCCAATGTTCATAGATGGGGAAATTTACGACAATAGTAAACTGTTGTCTAACTGAGCTATAGATTCAGTCCAACTATAAACAAAGTCCAAGCAGGTTTTTTCCTTGAAACTTGACAGACTGAATCTGAAATGTTATGGAAGAGTAAGAGCCCAAAGTACGTGAAGCAGGAAGAGCTGGGTGGGGGACAACATATCCCATGCCGATGCAGCAGGAGCAGCCCCCGTGTAGAGGATGTTGGCATCAGTGATCTCTGTGTCCAACACAGAGTGCTCAGATTCACAGCGGTGACAGTTCCTGCCCTGCCACTCACTCACACTAGGAACCGAGGGACCAGATCAAGTCGGTTCAACCTGATCTGTCCTCCTAGTATGTTGTTCTTGTCTCACAGAACCGCTTTCAGGGATTAAATGAGAGATCACTAACGCAAGGAGGGCTTTGACCAGCAGCAGCTAAAATAAACTACTTGAGAGGCAACCTGTCTAGATTTGAATCCCAGATCCACCTCTCATCTGCTGTATGATGTCAGATAGTTATTTAATCATCCTTCGCTCCAGTTTTCTTATCTGGAAAATGGGGTAAATAGCAGTACCTTCTGCAAAATGTTGTTGTGAAGATTAAATGAATTAATACATGTAAAACCAGAGCACACAGTACTCAGGAAGTATTAGCTATTACTGTTTTTATTCCTATACACTGTTATTCTTTTTCTAAAAATGCTTTCATCCTTGTGTCATCTTTTGAAAATACTTTGTACTGGGCTTAATTCCATGTTAAATTGCTGGTATCAATATCTACCTCAGGTGATAAAAATCAGCAAATAGCAGGTTTAGTTAACAAACAAATACTGCACCTATTGTATAAAAGCTGGGGTTTAAAGAACTGTCAGGTTAAAGCTATCATTTTAGTGGGAAAGGCAGTCGTCAATGAACAGTGTGATAGGTGAGACACCAGTGCAATGGGAATATGCATAACGATCTCAATGTAGAGAAAGGCGCCTGAATGATCCTAAGAAAATCAGTCTGGAAGACTCATGAAGAATGTAGGGTTTTCTCTGAGATCTGAAGAATGAGTAACAGTGTCTTCAGCAAGTAAGCAGATACACCAGCCAGGGCTCATTATCACTGGGATGCCATTCATAGGAAGTAGCTATTCAATAACCTCTACGAGGTTGTAGCAACAGGGTACGTGTTGATGGAAAGACACCATCAGACACAGATAAAGAATTTAGTTTCATTAATGGAAATGATACAGAAACTTATGAAAGCAGATGAATCTGGTGATGACACAGCATGCCCTCACGTGGAAGTATAGCTGTGCATTTTCCCATGGGGTTGTGCAGCTGTGGCTTTGTACCAGGCATGAGTGCTCCCTTTGTCCTGACCCCAGCTTCCTCCTGGGAGCTGGCTCCACGCCTACTGGAAATTCTGGAGATGACTCCGAGTCTACCTGCTAATCAAGAGTGAGTGTCTGGTACAGGTAAACCATAACACACTTCTGACGATGTTTACTGTGACACTGAGTGAGGTGAAGTTCAGTTTCCAGAAGTGTTCCTCATCATGCCGAGCTCCAGCCCACCTGAAATCTGTTCATGAAAGAACTTCTCTGTCCTTGATGCAGAACCCTGGTCTAAAAGCCTCATCTATCATTTAAGTTACATAACCAGCAGCTTATTCTGAGACTAGCTTCTCAGTCCCTCAACTTGTCTTCACCACCAGCTTTTCTTTCCTAAGAGGCATAATGGGCTTGGAGAAAAAGGCCTTATTTAATTAGACAGACTAGGATTAGAGTCTATTATGTAACAGCTTTGTTTACTTAGGAAAGTTATTTTCATTATAAATCTCAATTTCCTTATCTGTAAAATGGGGGTGGCCAATCTAACATACAGGATTACATGAAATAATATATGCAAGACGCCTAGTGCATTGCCAAGTGCACATAGGAATGCAGCAAATTGTTTATTTTTTCCATATTCTAAAAGTGAATTATATCAATATTAAATGTTCCTGCCCCCTTTCTGTAATGTTCTGAGCTGATGATTTTCTGTTCCTTTTTTTTCATACACATCACAAAAGGAGCATGCCCCTTTTAAATTTTCAGTAAATTTAAATTTGTCTCCAGACATGTCCATTAATGACTACAAAAAAAACCTCTGAATGAAAAATATCAATATCATACTTGAAAGGGTAACAGAACTACAAAATATATATATATATATATAACTGAGAAAATTTATAAATTATTTCTGTTCACATTAGGCATATCTTTTTTTAATATAGAACATGATGTAAATGTCCACACTGACATTTGCTAGTTTTCATTGTCCCGTTCTTATAGCAGAATGTGAAGCACACACTTTATAATGGAGAATTTTTAAAAGTTAGAATATAGACCCATTTAAAGAGAAAATTTACTGAAATCAAAAATGCTTCATTTGAATGGAATTGGGTCCAGACGTATTTTAGACTATAGAACACTGTAAATATGACTAAAAAATCCCCTAAAAATATAGAAACTATTCCTGAAGTGAAATCATAGAGTACCTTACACCTTATTCAAATTAGTCTAGCAAAAATTTTTACATGCTAAATACAGCAGAAGTCTCTATAATTGCAACTAAGGGATGGTCCCTGGCCCCAAAAAGCTTACTAATGAGAAATAAAATAAATATACAAATTAATTAAAATGTAAGATAGAATAAGGTAAACAAAATTAGAAAAATAAAAGGTTACACTAAAACTATAAGGTTCATAAAGCAGTGGCTTTTTTCTTGTTGTATTTGTCCCCGTGTACCTTAGTGTATATGTGTGTCATTTTATTTTTACACTTTTACAAGTATGCTTTGTGCGTGTTTTTGTTTCCTGCTTTTTTAATTAGCATTATATTATGAGCATTATATCAGATTATGTGTAAAATTATTGTTGAATAGCCATCATTTGCTAGTAGTTTAAACATTCTTCTACTGTTGACCATTCTGTTTGTATACTTACCACTTCAAGCCTCA